>KK120827.1:791619-803903 GCA_000611955.2 Stegodyphus mimosarum
ATATATATATGTATATCTTGAATAAATTCCATTTTAAGAGATAATTCTGAAGTGTATTTTGCTCAAAGTGAATTCGATAATAATATTAACTCTGAAACGGATATGTGTAAAAAATAAGATTTCCTATTTTTCTGGGAACTAATCTAATTATACGTTATACGAACATATCCGAAGTACCTCATTTTTAATTAGTGCAGATAAAATAGATACTAACGCACGTGCAATATTACCGCTCTTTTGCTTAGCAGAACGTAATCGCTACCTACCATGCGAGAGTAGGATGTATGCAACAATTTCAGAATTCCTTGAGTTACAGTTGCAGCTTGGAAAGTGATTACTGTGCAACTGTTTGGCAACTATTTTTTTGTAATTTATAGGACTTATTACACAATTTATAAGAATATCCTGCTATTGCATGGTTTCTTAACTTATTTCAACTTAGTAGTTTGTTTGAGAACGAATGCGCAAAAAACAAAAACCTTAGTGAATATATATATATGAGAAAGTTGACAATTGATTAATGTAATAAAATAATAAAATATTAAATAAGAAAAAAATCTACTGATTTTTAAATTAAAAGTATGAAAAAATACCTCTTTACTGAAATTATATAGCTCAAAAATCCCGAAGAAATTTAAACTTTTAATGCAATTTAAAATTCATTAGGTTTCAGTTATGTAACATTATTATTATTGCTCAAAATGCATTTGAAACAATTATTTTTTTTTATTTTATTTTATTCCTAACGAAATATATTTGGGTGTTTACACGGCCTTGGCTTTGAATAAAATGGACTTCATCTAAAACGTTTTCTCTAATATAATCTATATTGCAACTTACAGCAAATATCTTATTTGCCAAATTTTATACCTAACAATCTCTCGTTTGACTACACAAAATTAAATAGAAAATTTATGTTTAAAGTAAGTCCTTCTCATAGTTAGAGTTATGGTTTTCGGGTTACGAAGTGCAATGGCTCTAAATTAACAGCTGCTTAATCTTTTGTAATAATGAACGATAAAATCCTCATAAGTAATACGTGATCTTGCGATTTACAGTGTTAGACAAGAAGCATCTCCTATGTCTGTCTAGTTTTCATATTAATTTCTTCCAAAATTTGAGTTACAGACTTTTAGGAAAGGTGCCAATATTTTGATAATTTCAACGTTTTGAAAATACTGCTGTTTTTCTTGGCACTCGATGTGATCCCATAGAAAGGTTTTACGCGTATACTTATTATTAATATTCGTTAAAGAAATTTAAAATATTAAATTATACGAAATATTTTTTAATCTAACAAGAAACAGGAAATTCTTAACACAAAAAGCAAACCTAAAGCTTTTTTATAATTTTAATAAATAATAATATAAAATAATAATGATATAATAAAATAATAATGAAAAATAGATAAAAGGAATAAACTACATTAAAAACATTTTTAAAATTACACAATTCTAATTCAATGCACTTAAAATTAGAAAGTGATCTTTTTAGCTCTCTTAGTTTAACGAGTGATGTGCGATAAAAAATAAACCTTATTCTGTAGAAAACTGAAATGAATCAGTTAACAATGGCAGATTTTAGATCAAAACTGTTAGATTGATATTTAACCATTTAACCGGCAAGGCCGTATATATACGGCATAGAATATTATTTGTGATATGAGTAAGAGCGTATATATACGTGCATATAAAAGTATGTTACAGAAATTAAAGCGATATATTTAAAATTCACAAATCCAGGTATTTTTGCATTAAAATGACGAAAATAATAGTTTTGGGTATTTTTCGAAGCTAATTGATGGTGATAAAAGAGTTTATTGGACTTATTTTGTTTCATGAGCTGAATTATTTAGTTATTAGTGAAAATGTAAATTTAGCATATATGTATCAAACAGTTTCAATAGCGGTTCCGAAAATACCGAGACGAACACTACAGCTTACATGATAATCCCCTAGTTGAAAGAACTGCAGACCTCGACAAGGATGTCCTGAAAATCCTGGCGGAAAACGAAATTCCTTCGTAACTGTAAGGAGCAATCAGAGATTTGAAAGAGAGATGCATTAGATTTCTTTTTAATTAGATTTTTTTCTTTTTAATACTTTATTTATTATAAATTTTAGGAATAAAGAGGCATAGCAATTCGCATTATTAATCGGATGACCCAGTATGTCTTTCAACCCTGGCTGGCTCACGATTATATTTTTATCCGAATTTGACTCAGAATATTACGACTGTTAAATATTATTTACTACGTTTAGTGTATTTACCTGTAACATGTAATACGTTATGTAGTTTAAGTTACCACTAAACGTAGGGAAATTATTCCTTCTAATCGGCGTAGCAAAAATGTTTGCGTGACTTCATATTGCCAAGGTCTAAGGTCAAGGACCTAAGGTATGGCATCAGATTACACTGAATTCATTGACAATTATGTTTGGTTTAGAAATATGATGCCATCGTAAACTAAAATCACGCAGCTATTAAAGATGGAAATTTAAATCAAATTTAAAAAATCCATCCAAATGGTAGATTTAAAGAAGAAGAAACCACCAAAATTATTTCATACATTATGTTAGAATATTGAAAGGAATTTCGTTTCAAAGATAAGTTTCCATGCTATACGATGATTTAATACTTCCATTACAGTGACAGTTAATCTGACCTGTAAGCGAGGGTATTTAGAAAAACTGAACTCTAAACGAATTTTAATTCAACATCTAATTGAATCGAATTTTAAGAATATTTCTATGGGATATTCTATTATCGTCACAAATAAATATGTCAGAATCTTTCGATGTATACGTTCTGTTAAAGGAGAATGTAAATTAGTTTCAGGGAAAACAAGGGGAAACAAACTAAAGAAAGCAGCGAAGAAATCATTAATCAAATGAATGAAAATGTCTCAAAAGCATTACTTTGACTCTAATTTTGCTTATCCGAAATTATCACAAGTTCTTGAATCAAAATACATAATATTCCGAATGATTAGTATAGAACGACATTGTGTTGTGTAGTCAAATTAACTGTATTCATTAAACACTTAGTCAAATCCAGCTACATTCCTTTCTTTACTAAGTAATTTTTCATTCAATTCAATAGGATATAAAATATAACACTTTTATTCCTTTTCAACTACTCGATAGTAGTTTACTCTTCGCAGGTGTAAAAATCAGGCCCTGTAGTAATTTAATTGATAAATCTATACTTTCCGAATAATTACTGCAGTAATTAAGGAAGCTTTTATTACTACACGAATGTGAAAAATAATTAAACATTGTCTGACAAAAATGCAGTATTACCATATTCATTAACAAAAACTTTGATGTTTTTGTCAGTAAGTATTAAGGATTCCTTCATGTTTAGCATATTTCATAATAAAATTGTTCACATTCTATGCATTACTTTTTCATTATTATTTGATTCAAATTTGTGCGACCTGTTTTTTACGCTAATTGTACTTAAAAATAAGAAGGTATTTATGAACAAACAAATTAAATTTTTTTACTAGCAAATATGTTTACAAGAGTAACTAAAATTCTTTTTAAATGCCGTTTTGAATATCTGGTAAAAATTTAATTCCCTAGCTACGTAATATAAATGCTTAAGTAAAAAAATGATTGCAAGCAAAAAGGCTTTCAAGATGTTTTTAAGTGAGGAAATGTTAAGAGAATTCTGTAATACCAAGGAATATAAAAAGGAACTTTCATAAAAGCTATTTCTTATCATTCATATTTTTCACCTATGAACATTCTTTCTATTTCTTTATTCCTGGTAATATGCAAACATTGTATCTATTAAGATGACAAAAAAGGATAAAAAATTTGATACTTTTAGAAATAACTGATTGAAATATATTCCTTGGTTGTTTAATTATGGATACGTCACCTTCTTTATAATAGTGATCAGAGATTCTGGATGCTATATCTCTGTGTCTGGGCTCGAGTCCCGAAGAATGGTTTTAGCATATAGTGTCTATGCGGCATAGGAGCATTGAAAATACTACCAAATAAATAATTGAAAGGCATCTGCAGAAGTTTTGTGGTAACAAAGAGAACTGAGAGACCTCGGATACCTCAACCGTGTTACTCTCCATCAAAACTGGTAATCTCCTTTTTCCTGTATGTAATGCTATCGCCCCTTTCGTGAATAACACTTTAGAAATGTTCATGCTCAATACTTAATTTTTTAAGGATTTTATTATATGTTTTGTATGACGACATTCCATTGAAAGGATTTCACGCATTTAAAATCAATTTGTTCATAACAGAATAATTAAAAATTCAGTTTGTTTATATAAAATTTTACAACCCAGTATGTCTTTTCAAAATTTATCCTGGGCATGATATTTTAACTACGTTTAAATGAGTCTCTACGAAGGAAGAACTTTTTTAAGTTCTTAAAAAGGAAGAACGTTTCAAAAAACAAATCTGAGGTAGTTTCAGATAGAAATAAAAAAGCAAATAACAGAGATATTTAATAATACATTTTTTACCCAAAGACATATTTTTTTCAGGAGGGCTATTAATTTCGTTTTGGCATTTTGCGTCGATTCACTATAAACGACGAATCACTTTTTTAAATTTTTGCCCCAAAATATTAGAGCCCTGCATTATATTTAAAAAATAAAACAATGAGGAATCAGTATAAATGTATATATGTTTCTCGCATTGTGTTAAAACAACGTTACCTAGAATCATAGTATTTTGAATAACGTACGTCTCCATCCCAATATGGCCATCTGGAAGTCTAAATTTGGAATTTATTTTATTATCTATTGCATATTTTTAAAGCATTCCCGAGTTTTTAATTAAGAAACTCAACGATTTCAAAGCGGTTGGTGGCAATACTGTACAGGGAAAAAATAAACATTTTGATCTCCAGCGCACGAGACTGTATACCGGAAATTCTAAAGGTATGCTCTTTTAACCATTTTGTAACATTGCTATTGAATTGAATTTTTTGGTTTAAGTGCGAAGAACATGATATTTAATACAAAAAAAGGATTCTGTACAAACGTTACACAACACGAAACGTTAAAAAAGGATTCTGTACAAAATTTAAATAAGCTTTAGAAAGCATTCAGTAATGAAGAGCAATGTTTTACTTATATTTTAAATACTCCAGCTTAAAACATCCAGATACATTGAAGTAAAATCGCTAAAAAAGCACTCAGTGCTTATAGTATTTTAGAACATGAACTCTGCACCTGTTGCATAAGACAGCTATCATCCTACAATCGTTTCTTTCTCACTCAACAGGTTTGACATTCACACTATCGATAATACAAAATAATCGAAATTTCACTAATCGCTCAAAAGGTTATTTTATTTGCATAATGTTTCCTGCTAACATAAAAATAAATAACGGAATGCAAATCGTCTGCAAATTTTCCAAACTTCTAAATAGCGTTTTTATAAATATTGAGGTAAAACGAAATGAAAGAAAATATTTACTATTTAAATTTATACAGTTTGATAACGTATGTCGTAAAAAGATTTCTGCTTCTTTTTAAAGCAAATGAAAATATTTGAAAATAGCAGATCATGAAGAAAAGGGTACACAGATGCCTCTACAATAAAATTGCCTCGAAAATACATTATGCTGTAAAATAAAACTCCATACAACCTGGGAAGTTTCTTTTTGTAGCTATTTATGAGCGTGATTTCGTATTAAAATCTTCGGAATGAAATTATAAATAATTACCTCATTACTGTAATGCATATGCAATTTCGTTCTAAATAATATACAAATTTGCATCAATTTTACAGTTATTTGCTTCATAGAAAAAATTCTATTTCTATGATTGATAATATATTAATGAAAGCTGTTTTATTTATTAAATCTTTCCAATCGTTCACGTGTTTTACGAATGCTTATTTTATATTATTTTCCTCTTATGTAAATTTAAATTAACATTGTTAATAACAATAAAATCATTAGAGATTTTTTGAGTTACATCCTCGTGCAATAGTGAATTTATGCAATATGATTTTCGAAGAGTATGATTTTAGTTTTGCAAAATTTTTTAATTTTCTGCAAAATACTGAAAATGAGCACAGTATAAAACAAACATTTCCCAAGTAAAGTCTACTTCCTTATTACAATTCTTTTATATTAGAGCACTTCGATGCGATACAGGTTATTAAGAGCAGATAGTTTTTTCGCTTTAACGAATACTCTACAATTTAACCCAGCGCACTATCGTCATTCACTGTATTTCAGACTTCAAGATTGTTTGCTGTCTTCTGAATTCTAGAAATGAAACTAGGCATTTGTATGTCTGCTACTTTTCTCTTTATACGAATAGCGTTTTATCATTGATTGAGTTACTTAATTTAAGAAAAACACTGGCCGGGCATCTACCTGAGCGGCGTTCTAGTTTTAATACAAATCTTTTGAGGCAATAAAATCAATGGATTCCATATTCTTTTCGAAAGGAATCCAAGTGCCGTTATGTTGTGAAGGTACTGCAATCACACGCGTTGATGTCTGACATGGGATTCTTATTTATTTACATGAATAGAAATACCAGTTACATTTCATCAGAGGGTTTTACATATTAATTTTTGAACCCTGTGTACGCCATAGAACTTTTTCCCTGTTACTTGAAATATATATAAAAAATATAAGATAAAATATGTAAATCAAAAATTATAATTTAAATTAAGGGTAAACGTTTGCAACTCTCATGACGCAACTCTTGGGAACAACAAAGTTGTTTCGTTTTGAAACTTCCTTTTTTATGATGCAACCTGTGAGTTGAGAAACTGGATTAAAGAGAAATTATCTAATGGTCATTTGACGATTATTATGAAGGACTCGTAAGTGTCAAGATTTAAATTCCATTAAATAGTTGGTTATATGTCTGAGAAGGTAAGAGCATTTATTTTTAATATAAAGGGGCTTTGTCCCTGAAGGACAATTTTTTCGTTTTGCGATTTTTGGTCGAATCACTCTGAATGTCCGTTTAACGTTTCGAATTGTTGCCACCAAATATTATCGCCCGGTATAATATTTGAAGAAATTAAATAATGAAGAATCTGCATAAATGTATGTATGTTTCTCTCATTGTGATGAAACGACGGTACCTAAAGCGATCAAATTTTGAATGACTTAATCTTACTTCGAATATGGGCGTCTGGAATATCGATTTCATATTTTGTAAAACTTTAACGAATTTTTGATTAACAAGATCAAGTTGTACAAAAAAATATCTCCAGCGCGTGAGACTGTGCATTGGAAATTCTAAAGATATGCTCAATTTAAAATGATTTTGCGATATTGCTCTTGAACTGAATTTTATGGTTTAAGTGTGAAAGAACATGATATTTAATAAATAAAAGTAACACACAAAAATTTTAAGAAAACGCCCTATTGGACGTAATATAAAATCTAACAAAAATCTTATCTTTCTATTTTGAAAATCTTTCAAATTTACTTTTTTATTATTTAAAATTAAACTGAGAAGCTGAAAAAAGTAAACCGAGCGAAAAAGTCTCTCTTACAAAACTTATCAGTAAAATAGATAAGCATATAGGAGAAACTACTACACATGAGTAATTTAGAAACTTTATTAAATCAGTTTACTAAAATCTAAAAATATCAAATTAATTTTATACTGAAAGAGAAAGCTTTAAACAATTCTGATGTGGAAATGAATTCTGTAGAAGAAAGTTACGATAATCTATTAGGAAGAGAGAGTAATTTTATTGTTAGAATAGAAGACTTTGAATGAAGTAATAATAAAATGAGATAGTAATTCTAATGAAGGATAAATACATCCAGTTCTAATTATATTCCCAAACGATGTACAGAAAATTCATCTATACAATTACCGAAATTGACTGTAAATAAATTTTATCGTGATCTTAAGAATTAAATAGAATTTATAGGACAGTTCGGAAGTGCGATTGATAAAACCTCAAATATAAAAAGAGAAAACTTAATTTACTTGAAAATATTTCTTGAAGGCTCCGCTACCAAAGCTATTTCTGGTTTCACTCTTATTAAAAGCTATTTATGGTTTCGCTATCTTTGAAAACAAATATGAAGATAGTCTAGAACTATTGAGTTTCAGATTTGGCCAAAAGGTACTTTGGATTCCAAAGGGATTACCAAAAGGATTTGGTACTTCGATTCTCAATTAATTCACATTTACTACAACTCTCATGTGTTTCCTCTATTAGAAATCCCAATGGTGTTAAATGGACTAAGAAAACTTTTCATCCACACTGAAGTTCAGATAAGAAATCTAAAAGCATTAAAAATATACTCTGATATCTACGAAAATGTTTAAACGCCTTTAATTTTTAAATTGCTTCCGACTGAATATGTTTTTCATCATAGGCAACAAATTAAAGCGGAACTGATATCTAAAAGGATTATTAGAAGTTTTAAGAAACAAAATTCTCAGTAGGGAACACGTGGCTTCTGTCAGTTATAATTCGAAAGATGAGTTCTCACGATAAGAAAAACCTATAATCACTACATCTCACTAACTTCCAGACTGAAACCTTTCTCCGTCAAATCAAATAAGCCGCTAAGAGTTCAATTTTTAGTGGCGTCAGCAGAATCTCACTGTCCTTTTTCCCGCGAAGTAAGTCATAAAACGGGGGATTGCGAAATTTTAAATTTGGAAAAGAGCAAAGAGCTTTTGAAAATTAAAGTCAGATATTGTTATGTCTGGGTAGAAAGCCTAAAATTAAGGAATGCAAGCCAAAAGTAAAATGCAGTTTTTGTAATGATAAGCATTAACAAGCGATTCGTTGTTCATTTCACCAAAATAAGATAATAATAAAATTGAAAAGCAAAGGTAGGATTCCAATGTTATTTCTCATATAACAATCGCCATATTAACCGATGAAAATAGATCAAACAAAATTGTGTTACAGACTCGTTCTTCTTCGATTTGGAAATGTAATGCAATACAAAATAAATGTATAAAATGAATCTTCCGATTACTGGAAAAGAATCACTTTCTGCTTACTCATTTGTAAATGAAACTGCGCTAGAAAAGATATTTAATTTCATCCGAGTAAAGTTATAAAATATCAAAGATCCCTTATCGTACTGATGTTGAACTACTTATTACCTCTCCCATCCATATTTAAATTTTGCTAAAGAAAACAAAGTTTCGAAAACTTTACATTTAGCTGACTGTTGTAAACAAAACGGCAAAACTTATACTCTTATTTGGATATATATAAATTTACTATTTGATAATTACAGATAAAATTAAAGCAATTTCAAGAAACTATACTGGTCACAGTATCAATATTTCTGTAGTGTTTGCAGAGCGAACTAAATCATACTTGTAGTGAATTATTAAGTATGAAAGTAATAGTAAATGAAAACCTGATATCAAATCAATAACAAGAGATTTTGAAGTTAGAAAACTTAGGATTAAAACGTGATACCCAAAACGATAAAACTGTTGATTATGAAATCTTTCGGATCTGATATCACGTATAAGATCGGTATATATCAAGTAAGATTTCCGTGGAAACTAAAGTGAAAGCAATAGAGATGTTGCAAGAGATTGAACAGTAAATTTAAAACTGAAAACCCTTTTCTTGGTGAATATGAAGGGGTTTTTTAAAAATTACGAGATAAAACATATTATTGAACCAGTATGGGAAGGCAATCGAAATGATAAAAACCGACTTTATTTACTTCATATGGCATTCATCAGCAATGATGGAGCAATAAGCAGATTGAGAATAATTAATGATGGTTCAGCTCATAAATCAAAAAGATTTTCTTTAAATGTTTGTTTTTATACTGGTCTGAGCTTTTATTCTGATATTTTAATTTACTGATAAAAATTAAGGAAAGTTTAATCGCCTTTTATGGCTGACATTACACAGCTTTTTACTCAAATGGAAATTAATAAAGAAGAGAGGAATAATATGTGCTTCTTCTGGAAAGTTGATCCTTATGATAATAATGAAAGTTTGAAAATGGTTATATTTACAAGAGCTTTGTTCCGAGTAAAATTTCAGTCCCTTTCTGCTTGCTTCTGCCATTAAGCACCACATTAAGAAATATTCAGAAATATATCTTGAAACAGTAGAAGCCTTAAATAACTGCTTGTAGATTGCAGATATTATTAGTGTTTGACAAAATTTAGAAGAAGCCTTGGATACAAGTTCAGAAAGCGTGAACATTTTTGACGAAGATTACACGTCACTATATAAGTGACATACTAATTCAAAAGCATTGAAAAGCATTTGACATGAGCAAATTTTTGGATACAAGAATCTCCTGAAAAGAAATTTTCTCGAACAATGCATTAATAACTTCCAGTAATACGAGTAATGATAATTTTTATTCTGGCACTCAGTATTTAACAGATTTCATCTCTATGCTAATTAACCCAAAACGATTTTTATTGCAATATTCATTTCGTAGTTTTGATCCTGCCGGGTTCTACTGCTCTATCACTGTAATAATAAAATGCTTGATATAGGAAACAAGAGTTGCTAATATCAATTGGGAAGACAAACTGTCATCTGATCTTAGTTGTAACTGGAAAATTTGGTATGAAATGCTGAACCATCTCAGTATTTCCTGTTACTATTTAGAAGGAACAGACAGCAGATGTAAATGTGAAACAAACAGAACTTCACAGATTTGCTTATGCTAGTCTGAAAGTTTATAGATGCGCAAGATATCTTAGAATAGTTTTGAACAATGGAATTTTTTAAAGATCTTTTTGTTGGCTCCAGTAGTACAATTGCTCTTCTGAAATCACTTACCTTTCCTATATTAGATCATTTGGTCCCAATTTTGTTCGCCAGGTTGAGCTATAAAGTCGCAAAATGTTTGAAGCCCGAAGTAATCCCCTTTTACTGGATTCATTTACAAGTAACTTTTTTTTAAAAACAATAGTGGATCTTCTGAAAATTTTAAACCTTTCCTCAGAAATAGAATTTATAAAATTCAGAAACTAACTGAAAGCAGTAATTAGCATTATAGCCCTGGAAAAAACAAATATATATATATATATATATATATTATATATCGCCTCATATAACGAGGAACTACTGTTAGTGACTTACGAAATTACGAACTTTGCTGTCAGAGACCACCCTAGCTATAGAGCTTAATGCACAGACTACTGAAGAAGAAAATTTGGAATATGTAAAGACGTTTGCTAGCATCCAACATAATAAATATATCGTACAATAAAAGGATGTAAGATATTTCCAAGTATAACAAGCTTATAAAAATATTAAAGGTGACAGCTTAGAATAAAAGATTTTTGTTAAAAAAGTTAAAGAAAATTAACAAACTTGAACTATATTCCTTCAGCTGAAGAACGTACAAATACTTAAGAATTTATGGATCCGAAGAAGTCAGAGATTAGCCTATAATTCAGCGATTTCTGCATTAGATACCGAATGTACACTGCTCGATATTGAAAATGCAACACCAAGAAGGAGTGGTCAGAAATTTATGCAAATTTTAGAATAGACGCACGTGACTGAGTTATGCGAATGACGTGAAATGCACAGCTCTCCGACGCACGGGAAGTAAGATATAAGTTAAGAAACGTGCAGAATGGGCAATATTCGTGTCATTATTTCTGCCAGACGAATTATCAAAGAAAGTTGTTTTTTGTCCTGGAGGATACGTGTAATTGGAGAAAATGCCAGGCCGCCGTCAACGAAGACACTCCCAGCAGATAGACGATGTTACGAGGGCTATGGTGATCGGACTGAGAAGGGCGGGTTGGTCCTTACGTCAAATCGCAGCTGATACCCACATGGATGCGAGCACGGTGCATCGGCTATGGTGAAAATGGTTGGAACAAGGAAATAGGGCAAGAAGGAGGGGTGCAGGTGCAGCCAGAGTGACGTCAGCACGCGTGGATCGACGCATCCACCGACAAGCTGTGGCGGTCCCGCAAGTCACTTGTACCGCGATTCTGCAGCATGTGCAAGATGCTCGGGATGTTCCCTTGTCGACCAGAACCATTTCCCGTTGATTGGTTGCACATGTTCTGCACTCACGGCGTCCGTTAAGAAGACTGCTATTGACCCCACAGCATAGACGCCAACGTTAAGAATGGTGCCGGACTAGAACGATTTGGATGACAGAATGGCGAAACGTCGTGTTCTCAGATGAGTCACGCTTCTGTTTATCCATTGACAGTTGCCGCATATGTGTGTGGCATCGACGTGGAGACAGATCTAGCCACTAGGACTGCCCATCGATACTTGGAAAATGTACTGCAGCCGGTGTCAATCCTCTACCTTCAGGGGCTGCCTAATGCAATT
>KK120827.1:803976-822015 GCA_000611955.2 Stegodyphus mimosarum
CCCACCGTCCCCTGACCTGTCTCCAATCGAACATATGTGAGATGTGATTAGACGCCGTTTGCACCCTGCCTCGTTCAGGAGACGAACTGTGGCAAATGGTTGAAAGGGAATAGAGAGCCATCCCTCAGGACACCATCCGGACTCATATTGATCCTATGCCTAGACGTGTTTCTTCGTGTATCGCTGTCCGCGGTGGTCCTACATCCTATTGAGCCAACTCCGTTCTCGCTCTGTATTCTGACTATTATTTTGAAATAAAGATCACTTATTCCTGCTTGCTGTCTGTTTTTCTTCCAATTTTCATCCCTTTCTGACCACTCCTTCTTGGTGTTGCATTTTCAATGTCGAGCAGTGTATAGAAACGTATCTAAGATATCATACGTATTTTCTTTTCCCCCTCTTTTGGACGATAAAGGAATCTTGCGGTTTGGAGGAAATTATAATTTTCTGATTTCGCAGTCGAAAAGAAAATATTAACCTTGTAAGGATTTATTTATATTTATCCAACCAGTTATTTTATGTTAAATATCTCTGTTGTCGTTTTCTCTTTCTCTTTTTCCGCCAAATTGCTTATTTTCAGTTCACACGTTTTTAAATGAGGTAGAAGATAGTACTTAAAGAAAGATTTTAGGTTGTGTAATCAGAGCTCGTTCCGCCTGTAAATAGCCATGTTCCTGGTTGAATTTCTACGACACAAGTTCCTGTCTTCTGCGTTTCTTTATTCTTGTCAATAGTGCTTGTCACGCCGGTATAGCTTTACGCCAACCTGCGAGTTAATCATTCCTGCGTAGCCTTCGGTTAACTTACGGCTTAGTTTAAATTTGAATTTCTATCATTTGAGTTGCACCATAAGTGTCGGCTGGTTTTGTAAGCACAAGAAGTACTTTCTGCTATATTATCTTGAGTTCTGCATAAAATTATATTTTATACATTTCTTAAGTTCTGTTTCATCTTACACATAGATATAAGTCACTTACACGTGTATTCAAGGATTTGCTACAAGTTATACGTAGTTACAGGCACAATCCCTACATCGACTTGCTTCGACATTCAAAATTTGTAAAACTGATTATTAAAACAGAACATGATAAGTTAATGCATTGTAGAGCTACAATGGCTTTGTCTAGTCTTCGAAAAGAATACTGGATACCAAAAAGCCGACAGCTTGTGAAGCGAATTCATAGAAATTGTCTAATTTGTAGAAATTTTTCAGTAAAACTTGCTCGAGAGATGGCCACACAGCTGTCAAAAGACACACTAGTTGGAACTCCACCATTTTCTATCTCTGGAATGGACTTTATTTATACGAGCCTGGTTGGATTAGGAACCAGAACTGATAAATCGTACATAGTTCTTTTCACCTGTGCCATGACTTAAATCCCTCATTCAAAGCTGGTCTCCAATATGTCAACAGAAAATACCTTTATGGCTCTTTGATAATCATTCCTAAGACGCGGACATTGTCAGACAATGCCAAAATATTTCAAAAAGCAAACAGGCAATTTGAGTATGTTTAAAAAATATTGAAAGATTCCAAATTCCAAGATTTTACCGCCTGCAAAAAGATAAGCTGGAAATTTACCGCATTTCGTGCCGTTTGATAAGAGGTTTTACGGAATTTAGTGAAGTCTGCGGAATATTGCTTGAAAACGTACTTGAAAAATAATTTTAAATTTTGAAGAGATGACTGCTATTTTGAGAGGTTGAATAAGTAATAAATCAAAAATCCTTAACTTACAACGTTTTGAAAAAATGAGATCTTCTAACACTAGCTCACTTTCTCAACTTCGGATGAACAATCATAATTATAAATTCCATTTTATAGAATTGATTGACAAAAATTCAAGTAGAATTAATCTGAAGAAAAACCAACTGTACCAAACCTGTAATCAACTGTACCAGACATTTGGAAAAGAATGAAGGAAGAATATGTACTTCACTTACGAGAGCCTCCATTCGGACACTTCCAACCTAGTAAAGGATAAAAGCTAGCGATGCCGTTCTTACGGAAGAGTCTGCAAAAGCCAAACCGCCTGGTGTGATAGTAGAGTTGTATAGAGGAGAAGATCAACATGCTCTTCGTTTTTAATTAAGACGTCCAGCTGAAAGATACATTTATATCCATTAGAAGTTGTGAGCTAACTTCAGTACAATAGATTTTGTTCCAGAATTCACTGAGCAATTTTTGAATTTGTTGATTATTTTGTATTTTTTTTTTGCTTAATTGATTTATTTGTCTTATTTTATATTTTAGTATACATTATAAAGAAAATGCTTTTTTAATTTGTAACAAGTAATTGCAAATATTTTCGTTTATTTAGATTTAATTGTTAATTCTTCTTTAATGTACGAACTCTATGAGTTCAGATGGGGTGTATAAAGAAATGTGATGTCACACTTTGATTTTCATCGCAGGTGAAATAAGAACGGTCAGCTATATATTAGATAGAAGATTTCAGAATCTTTGTTTTATCGATATCATGTACGTGGATCCATTTTCTTGCTAATTTGTATATAGTTCTTTTTTCGGCAGGCACTAGCCATTTTTAGGCTTTCGCTATTACAAAGGCCGGTAGCGGCGGTTGGACTATATGGAGGCACCTAATAGATGGTCACCGTTAGCTATATGAAAGGACAGACAATTTACATACAGTGGTACCTCGATATACGAGTGCCCTAATATACGAGTGTTTTGAGATACGAGCCGCCGAGCGAGCGATATATTGCTTTAAGATGAGAGCAAAATTTGAGAGGCGAGGAATCGCACACCACCCCTACACACGATCCCAACATGAGCGCACATGTTGGTGTCAGTTCCAGCGTCTAGCAATTTCTCCCACCTCAGACTAGACCCTCAGTCTGTGTGCTTGTTTTTCTCGTTTTCGAAGCATTTTTGATAAATTGGGTTCTCGTTTTTTGCTTTTTGTACATTTACAAAACACATTATTACATTTATTTTTAAATAAAAATTAGTTTTGAAGAGGAACCAGAGATGGAGGAGGTTATCCCTACAAGGGATGTAAAGGAGATCTTGGGAATGTGGGAGAAAGTTATAGAGTTCGTGGATAAAATCACTCCGAAATAGTTTCAACTGGTCGTGCATCGAAGTTGTTCAACGAAACTTGCCTAACTCATTTCCGCAATATCCTGAAAGGGAGGAAGAAGCAAACTTTTTGGACAGTTTTTCAAACGATCTGCAGGTGAAAATGAGCAAAGCGTGACGAAAAAGGTGAAGACCAGTAACGAAAATTAAGCACTCCTCTTTTTCTTTTATTGCGCTTTTATAGAACATGTATTTGTTATTTATAAATAAAGGTTTCTTTTTGTAAATACATTTTTCTTATTCAAAAACACTTAACAAAAGCAACTGAGGTGGTGTTTTGGGAGCTGGAAGAGAAGCTACTAATTAATGGCATTTCAGTTAATTCCAATGGGAAAAATATTCCAATGGGAAAAATTTGAGATACGAGCAATTTGACATACGAGCAAGGTTAATTAAACTCGTGTGTCGCGGTACCACTTTACATGCCTTCTCTGGGATTCGAACCTCGGACCTTTGGTACAGCATTAGGTTTCTCTAACAACTATACCATCTGGGCAGCCATGGTATATTAGTAAATATTTTATCTTAAATAAGATTTGAATTAAGTTTTCGTGTTGGAGCAACTCTTTGGTGTAGAATTTAGAATAAGAGGAATACGATATGGAACAGAATAAAGTTTCGTTTTTAAACTACCCTTTTGTTTCAGTATAAAGCAAAATATTTACGAGGAATGCAAAGAGAAGAAGAAAATGTCTGGAGTAACAGCAGTGATAGCAAATTTTATCACAATATTTAAGAGCTGCTATTAACTAAACAGTACATAATTTAACTATGCATAATCTCAAATATATAAACATTTTTAAATCATCCAAATCATAAAAAACACTTAACTGCGCAGCCATTAATATTGTCGCTTATCGAAAGGCAAAAGTAACGTACTACGCAAAAATATATTTTTTGTTTTGTTTTGAAGTATATTCTTATTTTAAATGGATATTTAATTTACATAGCCAAATAAATTTGTTCTTCATATTAAAGTAATTAGGAACACAGATAAATGCTAAACAATAATTTTCTATTAACTGCAATATTCGTTATAATCTTTCCGGTGTTTGTTAACTGTAATTGTTTGGTTAACCGTGAATGTTGTCTCTGGTATCACCTCAGTTAATTAGGAGCCTACTACATTTTTAATTACCTAATATTAAATTTTAATTAATACAATAAATGTAAGCAATCAAATAATAGAGCTTATGTACTTTAATTACAGTAATGGGAATTCATAAAAGAATTTAATGGCAATTTTACGCTAACGAAATGTGTTTATATTTCAATTTTAATTTTCGATAATTGGATTCTCCATCCTGAAGAAGGCTCAGGAGTCAAATATCGAGATGATACAGCTAAATGTAAGAGGAATATAACATAAACTACTTTTAACCTAATGAGTTTATTTAACTCTGAATTTTGCTAAACATTTGATTTATCATTCCTTCAATAAATTTAATTATATAAAAGACGTTATAGCTCGAGCGTATATGTGCGTATTTATTGAGGCTACTGTATTTTATAATTGAAGAGAAAATTTAATATTAAAACTGAAAATTGCTTACTGTTTGGTAATTAAGAAAGTAATTAATTGTTTGGTAATTAAGGTAACCTCAGGATAATTTGTCTAAATTAAACAATCCATATCGTCTTGAAAGGCTGATGCAGCAATCAACAGATCACGCGCAGACAAGATTTTACAGCAATGAATATCACAGTAGTTGTCAATATCATGGCGCTGGTTTCAGATGAAAGTTTATATATGTATATATATATATATATATATGAAATAATAAAAACAAATGTAGAAGTCATGACCAGCAAGAATTTTGATGTTGTAGAATACAACCAATAATAATGCCGATCCACACTCAGTAAGTAATTTGGTAGTCGAGGCAGATTAATTCTTCATTTGATTTTCAGTAAACATATTGCGGCCACAAACAACTTGGCACATTATTTGTGCCTATTTCAAGAGATTTACATTTTTGATAACTTTGCAGCAAGACAGAAGCAGCAGACAGCAGTCCAACTAGGTCGAAGTGTAGCGAGTTAGTGCATTACGTTCAGGGTGAAATCTT
Organism: Stegodyphus mimosarum; assembly: GCA_000611955.2. Classification (NCBI taxonomy): domain Eukaryota; kingdom Metazoa; phylum Arthropoda; class Arachnida; order Araneae; family Eresidae; genus Stegodyphus; species Stegodyphus mimosarum. The sequence goes on from KK120827.1 coordinate 809,149, forward strand.
AATGCAGACTGAGTTAGTTTGGGTTTACAATGTATTTTGATTGGATAATTAATACTTCTGCAAAATTATTATTGGTTGCTTAAGGTTTCGTTCCATTTACATCACCAAAATTATGCAAGAGTCATATGACATGGATTAATCTAGAAATGACGCAGTATATAGAGAATAGGTTATTATTTTTAGAGTCCACAAGGGAAGTTTATGTTGCTTTTTTAGTCTTTTACATATTCTTTATTTTTCTTACATATCCCCCCTTCAAGTAGAGAAAAGCATAGCGACAGAGAAGACTTTTTAAAGGAAAAACTTTAAAAAAATGAAGAGAAATAATTTGAAATGTAAGATAAAAAATATAAAAATCAAAAGTCTAATTTAAACTAACCGCTAATTCCATTTAATTTTCTCTCTTTCTGTTTTAAAAATCGTAATAACTTCTCTGAATTGCGTCATTTTCTAGATCATTTCATTTTGCATAGCCTGCGCAGCGCTGATGACATACTAACTGGGAACTGAAACTTTTAACGCAAACCAAAACGTTTCTCTTCGTGTGCTTCCATATTGGTTAACCAGGCACTTCAGCTTCTTTCTGTGCGCTGCTTGACAGCTGTTTCGTTGTGCGCGCTTTCTACCGCAATACTTTCCAAAATGTAAATGTTCTTGAATAGGTACGACCAGAGTGCCAAGTGATTGTGGTCAAGAACATCAACTAGAAAATAAAAATGGAATCAAAACTGCCTCGACTGCAAGTTTCTTTATCTTCTATAGCTATTGAGCATCGATGCTGCTCCGTGTTTTCCTTGTATTTATTATCATATATATATATATATATATATATATAATTATGTATATATATACTCAAATAAAAATGCGGTTTGAGATCAGTTGCATAGTTTGATACGTTGCTCAGCTAGTACAGTGATTACTGACGCTAATTGTCGTATTGATAGGCCCAGGTTTGAATCTTGGAGAAGGCATGGATGCTAGCAAGAGTGTAGTGTTTCTTCTCGAGAGTTTGGTGTTTTTTTTTTTCAGAAGTCCTCTCGATAGTTTTATGGTAGAAAAACGAGAGATAGAAGACCCACGGACAACTCCATGAAGTATTTTTAAAACTAGGAAGGAACTGCAAAGTTAGTGCGCGGAACTACACCTGAGAGACCAATGGTGAATTGCTAATGTACCGCCCAACTATAGTTTAATACGGTGCAGTTCCAGTTTAGGTACGTATAAGAATTTAAAGAACTTTATGCGTTTTTCTTGGCGAGTTCATGAATCGGAACGTTTTCTAATTGTTAGCGGAAGTAGCATTTGTAGAGTTTTTCATTCTTATCATTGAAGAATGACTCTTATTCCAACCTTTTGCCATCTTGTATCACACACGTCTGAAACCAGTGCTATGTTTACGGCTTCATTCTGCAAATTTAATGGGCATATTATGGCATCTTTATATTCCATAACATTTATTTAAGATGTTACTTAATTTTTTTTTCTTCTCTTTATATATTGTCTATTAGTTTTGCAAATTTCAGATAAGTCACGACCAGAGTTTTTAAAGAAATATAGATTTATCAGGTTTGCTCATATATTATTTTAGCAATAATGTTGCTTTTTAATAAAATATGTATCCAAATTTCATTCTCAAGCTATTTAACCGATATAAAGGAGATAATGTGTATTGAGAATTCTTTAGAAAATGTTAAATGATTTGACATAAACGATATTTGGCAATAGGTTCCAGCAACATTTATGATTCCAATATTCGCCATTTTGTTCCAAATTACGAAAAGTTCAATTTGAGTGTAATAAATACATAAATACACTTAAAATGTTCTTTTTTATGATTTACTGAATTTTTTTATGCTTTTGAACGTCTACCTGATTTCGGATATTTTCTAATCACAGCTTCATTTTTATTTCATATTTATTTATCAATGAGCGTAGGTAGCTAAAATTTTCCTCAGACAGATGTTTCGAAACTCGTTATTTTTAAATAAAAATGTAATGTTAATACTTGTTTACGTTACATGTTTACATCTTTTGATACGAAAATGGAAAACAGTAGCTTAAAGCTGCTTGAAAATGATTGTTTTTCGGAATTTACGGTTCATAATTGTTTTTCGAAATTAACGGTTCAGTTTTAATTTATTTCCTTATATATCGGTTAAGTGTGATTTTAGTTAAAGAGGGTTATACTGCTCATATGCTCCACATCTTCTTTGAAATGAACTACGAACACACAGAGGATTAACTAAATCAATTTTGGGACGAAAAATAACGCTGTTAACGAGGCTCATAGCTGAACTGGACTTATTTGCTATTCGTATCATACTTCAGAGATATAACGTTATGTTACTTTTGTTATGCTTTTCTGCCGCGATATAATACACTTCTGGTTTTTCGGAAAACAATGATTTTTTATGCTTGAGGGACCCTTTTTCCTTACTACTCTTCGGAGCTGCGTAGTAAAAGTTTGACGAAAAAATAAATAATCTTTTAAGTCATGTAGCTTTGAAATATTCGTAACAGTATAGTTATAATCATAAAGTTACAATTCTATGAAGTGCGGTTTGTATTATACTAAATAAAATAGAGAATTTTCCGCATATCCACTTTACACATTGTCAAACGAACTAATTAATAATGTTTACGTAAATATTTACTTGCTTTGGTTTTGTTCTTATAAAGGATAAATGCTGAAAACAATTGCATGCTTTGAGAATTTTATTATATGTAACTTATCAATTTATGTGTCACTTTAAAGTACAGGAAGATATGCTACTCTCCTTAAATTATTCAAATACAGATAAAAAAATTAGCATGGCTAAAGAATTCAATAATCTCGCAGCTTTCAGAAAATGGCACGTTTTAACGTTTACGATAATAAGAAAGATTTTTATTTTAGTGATGTACAGAAAATATACTACGAGCTGTGAATTTCAAAGTAATAATGATTCATTTATTAACCCAAAGGGCATTAGCCCAGAAGGGGTATTAATTCCATTTTGGTATTTTGCATTGATACACTTTTCAAACTGTTGCCGCCAACTATTACAGCCCTGTATTTTATTTAAAGATATTAAATAATGAATAATATGTATAAGTGTATGTATGTTTCTCGCACTGTTATAAAACAACGGTATCTAGAACCATCAAATTTTGATTAACGTAATCCTCCACTGAACATGGGAATCTGGAAGCCCTAATTTGAAATTTGTTTTATTATCGATTCATATTAACACTTAAATGAGGTTTTGATTACGAAAATCAACGATTTCAAAGCCAACAATGCCAAAACTGTACGAAAAAGTAAACATTTTTATCTTCAGCGCGTGAGACTGTGTATCGGATATCCTAAAGATATGCTCATTTTAAAATAATTATACGATATTGCTGTTGAATTGAATTTTAAGATTTAAATGCTAAGAACATGATGTTTAATAAATAAAGGTAGCACACAAAACGTTAAGAAACGCTCCTTTGGGCGTAATGTAAAATCGGAAAGCTTTCAGATTTTTTTTTCGAGTTATAGCATTGTTTATTACAGTTTCCGAAACTCAGTATTCAAAACAGCGGTACCTAGAACCATCAAATTTTGAATAACTTAATCGTCCTCCGAATATGGTCATCTGGAAGCTCAAATTTGGGACTTGGAATTTGCTAGCCGACAGGGCGTTAGCCCAGAAGGGCTAGTAATTTCGTTTTCGCATTTTGCATTGAAAACCTTAAATGTCAGTTCACTTTTCAAACTGTTGCACCAAATTTTGCATGCAGCCCTGAATTATATTTACAGAAATTAAATGATGAAGAATCTGCATAAATGTATATATATTTCTTCAAACATGATAAAACAACGGTACCTAGAGCCATTCAATTTTAAATAACAATAAATTTTTTCCATCCGAAAAAACGAATCTGGAAGCCCAAATTCGAAATTTAGGATTTGTTTTATTATCTATTTCCTATTTTGTAAAACTTTAACGAATTTTTCATGAACAAACTCAAACGATTAAAAGCGAGCAGTGGCAACACACTACGAAAGAAAAAGAACCTTTTTATTTCCAGCGCGCGGAACTATATATCGGAAGTTCTAAAGATGGACTCATTTTAAAATTATTTTGCAATACTGCTGTTGAACTTAATTTTATGGTTTACGAAGAACATGATGTTTAATAAATAAAGGTAACACACAAAACCTTAAAAAAAACTTCCCTTTGGGCGTAATGTAAAATCTGATAGCTTTCAGATTTTTTTTTTAGATTTATCTATTTATTTACGTTTAGTGAGCAACGCTCACCACGACCTTGATTTAATTAGATGCAACAGAGGGAAAATGAATGTTCCTATTTCTATAGTCATGGTAATATTTGCATTTCTTGCAAAACGTGGCCTCATCTTTCAACTTAGTCTTTAGACATCGTTAATAAACGTTCACTGATTTCGTGTTTGACTCCGAGACTCTCTATTCCCTCAATGTTTTCAAGCTATGCATGATATTTCCAGCATTTTTGGAACAGCCTACAAGATCAATATTTTAGGGGATTATATTTCTGTCACTTAAAGGACACTGAGTCGAAGGAATCTGACTTTGTCCAGCATTTTAGAACAGCCTATAGCACCATTTTGGAGGATTATATTTGTGTCATTTAACGGATAATTCAAGATAGACTGGTTTTACTGGATAAAGTCAGATTCGTTTATACCATCCGTATGGGCACTGTAATCTGTTATATATATATATATATATATATATTTAGACTACCAGCTGCTGAGCGCTTTGGAACGATCCCCGCGAATGCATCCTTCCATTAGACAGATAGCTCTAGTGTGGTTTGCCGTAATCAATTAAACCATGTAAATGACTATGCAAATTTTCTGCTTTCTGCTGATGCAAATATACGTTTTTCGTGATAATTAGAAACAAAACATAAAAATCAATTGTTTTATGCCTCAAAATGATGAAACAGCATAAGATGGTCGACTTCATATTTAACGCTATATGAAAACAATCATTTAAGATAACTGAGTATTTCTATAATACTCACTGGCATGTTTTTGTTTTCTTTTTCTTTAGCGAAGACGTAAACCATAACTCTACGAATTCCGAAATTATTATCTTGTGCAATTCGATCTAGAATATCTAAAAATTTAGGATCTGACATATACATCATAAAATCAAAAGAGTTGAGATCATTTTAGAACAAAATTAGCAATACGTGAGAAACATTCTAATACAGTCTCCAAAGTAAACCAAAACAAGAAAAAAATATATCAGAAATAAAACGCCTTAACCTTAAAAAATACTAATTGCGATCTTTCCTTTCAAGCTCCACAAAACAATAGGATAACACCATATTTTAAGAAGAGAAAATAATGTAAAAAATACTGAATACTCAAAAGTATTTCTGCATTTAAGTACCAATCAGATATTAAATACTCAAGTGTTTCCGCATTAAATACTATCTCGATTTACAGAAACTGTATAAAACGGGAATCCGAAAGTGAACTTGATCTTAAAATTAACATACCACGCAAAAAATCAGCCATTTCGTCTCCATTTCCTACTATCGTTTGGAGATCTAAGAAGTATAAAGTATCGATTGATCATAATACTATTGGAAATGAGTCGGCAGAAGCTTTTTCTTGGAACCTTAAAGCAAATGGTACTTCTAAGTACCGTCAGAAAAGAGAAGGGTTTCATATTCAGAGAAGGGTTCTTGCTGAAAACGAAGAAAATAAAGCATACAGTTAGAGTTCTCTTATTTGGCAAAATATCTATTTTACGTATTAGATTATTATTAGTTCTTTTGTATAGCTTTCTTTATTTTCAACTTATATATTTGCTGCACACAATTCTCATAGTTTTTATTAAGAGAAAAAGGAGAATTTAAACCAACAAGATGGTATAAAGCAGAAAAAAAAAATTCTCAACTCAAGAAAAGAATTATAATTATCAAGCATCTTAATTAACTTACCAAGCATATTGTTTTAAATGAGTGCAAAAATTAAATATATGAATTTCGGCATTTATTTTTCAGTAGAAGTTTGTTATTTTTAATGAAGCACGATATTTCAGATGAAGATATTTCTTTAATTGAGATATCATATTTAATTAAAAAGCTGAAATTATACGATAAATAAAACCTTAGTCAAAATACTAAATAAATAAGTCAGAAATGTGCATTTGAAATACTAATTAATTAGTATAAAATGTATTGCCTATATGCTTTAGTTGCATTTAAAACATATGAAAATGGTATATAATGACAGTTTAATTATGATCCTTCACAGAAAGCTAAAGAACATATGCATACATATATTAATTTAGTAAAATAGAAAGATATCTCTACATAATCTTTATAATTTACTAAATGATTCAATTACATTTCAAACGAAAATACGGAATAAATTGCTTTTTATAGTAATTTATATTTGATTCCCCGCGGAAATCAGAGCATAATTCGCTCCCCCTAGGTGTTTAAACTGCTTGCAGTACTGCTGTAAACTAATCAGCTTACTTAAAGACAACATTTAAATTCTGACACTTTTTCCCCTTCTCTTACATATATACTTATATAACACAAGATATTTACTCTAAAAATTAAAACTTTTTTATAAATAAAAATACATTTTCGAAAAAGAAAGAAAAGACTGTATTTTATACAAATTACATTAAGGTAATAGTGTAAATGTAAGATAGCGGGCTTCCGCCATTACTTTAAAACTCAGATGCGAATGTATCTGGTTGTAACGAACGTTTTCCGCCTAAAAGCGTTCTTAATAAAGACAGAAAGAAAACATGAAAGCAGTATCGTTAGTACGAGTAGTAATCACAACAAAATCTATGATTTCCTGGCAAAGTTTTTGTAGTTTTTCAAAGCCCAAAAACTTGGTGGCCTCGAATCCAAAAACAGGTCAACCTCATTTCGAACGCCCTGCGCAGAATTTAAGATAGCACCAGTAAGATGTAGCTGCAGCTGTGAAAAAAAGTAAAACTTCGAATGAGCGATGTCGGAGCTATATGGTGGATGAGGCTAAAGATCTCATTCGAGTCCGTGCAGAGTTCAGCCGGTAAATGCCGTCACTAGTCGTCTTGTATTATCTTGATGGAATATTGCCTATTTGATACAGAAGTTAGTTAAACGTTTTTCCATGATAGCAGCGTCAACGCGAGCTAGCATCACACTGTACAATTTACGGTCGAGTGTTTTACTTTTTCCAGATACTCTTTTTGGATAATACCATAGCAATCCCGCCCGATACAAAGCATGTTAGTCAAATCTCTCTTTTCGAAGCTGCCGACGGGCTCTTCTGGCGCAGACCAACCCCCTTTTCGGCCTGCTGTTGAAGTAAATCCTCTTTTCATCTTAAGTGGCGAACCATTCCTTTCCTTTCCGCCATCGAAAGAACAACTGGCCCCCTGCGTTAGCTTTTCAGTCTGTTGGAATTGAAAATAAATAAATATAAATAAAGAGCTTAGTACTGTGTATCTTGGAATTGTTTATTTTAGGGGTAAGTGCTGTATCTTCCGGGAATTGGCCACATTAATCGAATGGCATTTTTTACTATTATGGTATATGCTAGGTACACAGATATATTAAGGATATGACATAGACTCAGGGACAGATGTAAAGATGAACATCCAGAATGTTGTCGTTGCGTTGATATTGGAGCAGATTAGTGCAAGCTAGAACCTGTCTGTCCATATTTGCTTGAATCAGCTCATGCGGGCAGAGGGCTCTGCTTCTTAAATGTCATAGCCCTTGTTTTTTGAACATTCGGTACCAAACGTTGACAGTGTTATAGGATACAACATTAGTACCTGAATCGATACACATCATTTGGTGAAATTCTGTACCTGACGTTTTGTAAGAGAGCTAGCTGGAAATAAATGACGTTTCTAATCTGGTAGTTTGATAGTTCCATATCAGACGCCTTCTACTTAATGATAACGATGCAACATAGTATTCTAAAGCAAGTCTGGTTCTTTCAAATGCCAAAAATGCGTTTGACAAAATACGATTAAACACGCCAACGCGAACTGTTTGTGCAGATGGTATTCACGGTGGCAAGATACTTTCAATAAAACCCAATAAATGTCCTTTCACCTTATTTACGTATTTATTACTGTAATTTATTTTACAGAAATCATTATTCTCTAAACATTTTATTAGATTAAAAACAAAAAGTGAATGCCTTTGAGATTCTACATTGTTTTATCCCTGGGATGTTTTAAAGAAAGGGAAAAAGGAATTTGAGAATTGGAAGTTCTCTGAAAATAGAATTATTTGCTTTATGATCAAATAAAAGAAAAATATAGAATTCCAACCACTTATTTATCTATTACAGCCAATTCTCAATATCAAGGATGCAACAGGTTTTGAAATATTTCCAAAGCTTCAAGTTATTTAAATTGATTTTAGAAGTTAAAACACTACAGCGTTTTCTTGATTCGTAGAGGTATCTACCAATAAAATATCATTTATTTTTCTTTCATTATGACAAAATTAAATATTATATAAAGAAATTGTTGAATGAATACAACAGTCTGCAGGTTATCATACATTTAAAAGAAAATAACTTTTACTATAAAACACATACAACACCTTTTTGTTAGCTTCTTTTGCGCAATATCTCGCATATATGAAACAGTAATCGGTACTCCACTTCTTTTGGACTTGAATTTGCATCTCCTTCCACTGAGAGAAAGAAATTTATTCGCCCTTTACGATTAAAAAGAAAAAAAATTAAATTAGTTTCCAGCAGCTGTTTATTGTTATAGTGTTCTAGTTAATTTATATGCTCTTGGCTACTAGAACTTGCTCTTTTAGCCTTTCATATCAGTAATGAGTGATTCATCTTAAAATTGAAAGCAATGTTAATTGAAAATTAAACGCCTTTCAAATGACACACCGAAAGCGTTTCGGAATGGGTAAATGACAGCGAGAAGCGAGAACAATTTTCAAAAATTTGAGTGATGAAGAAATTATTCACAGTATAATTCTGGATAACAATAAAAACTGCTGACATACTGAGAATGACAACGGAGAGAAAAATATAAAAAGTAGCAATGCTGAATTCTTGGGGTTTGATTTATTTTAATTATGACACACAAGGCTGTCTATCTAAAGGAAAGAAGCCTAAGGGTAATTGCTCAAAGTAATATTATAAGGAAAATTGTCTATGTATGTGTTACATACGGGGAAAACTACAAAACCTTTCATACATCTAGTCATTTCTCTGAGATTTGAGCCGGAGTCAAATTACCAGCATTTAGCATTTCCACCGCTCGGCCACTTATCGACCAAAAACTGGTATGATCGTGAGGATGTTGATAATTATGGTACTATCACAAAAAATACGTTAACAAACGATTAAAAAATTAATCTCATAAAAATGAATGCAAAAAGTTTAAAACATTTCACAAATTCAGTGTAAACCGTCCTCAAGTTTTTTTTAATGCATGAGTGCTTTCGTCACGAAACAAACACATATGGATTCCTCCTAAATAAAGGGAAAAATATCTAGTAATAAAGAATTTGTTAAAATATTAACACTTGCACTTGTGCTATTATGGTAGAATTTTAAATAAAGAATTTTTAGGAAATTTTATAGAAATAAAAATTGATTTGATTTAAACTCTAGATTTTATAAATGGTTTTCCGATTGTCCGGAGCGATTGTTATCTTTGGTACTTCAAATAACAGATATTCTATTGTATATATATCACTTAGAAATGTGATTCAGTTAACTGATAGCAAAGATAAAAATTTAGAGAAAGCAGCTTCAAAATCGAAAGTATGCCAAAATAATACCAAAAACGGCAGGCTGTATTATAGTTTTTGTCATTATCTTCTTTTTTCGACCTGTTTACATTGCTACCACGTACTCAATCATTCAGATATAAACATTATAGCCATTACTCATCGAATCTTTTTCTTAATAGGTTTAAATTGACCTTTAATTTAACTTTAAAAATTTTTCTCTTCCTTCATTGTCAACAGTAACAAGGAACATCTGTTTCACATATGTGCCGTATATCCATTTTTAATGCACTTTGCTGCCACATATCAAACTACAAAATTTTAACGATTTTGCCATTGCACTAAAACAAGTTTCCTTAAATTAATGTTTTATTTGGCCTCCACAATAACCAGCCGCAAGTTTATCATCTAAATTTAACCAGTGTATAACAACTTTACAAACTCAGCAATTTAAGAGCAACAAACGAACTTCTAAGTAGTTTAAGATGTTAAAGATAAATGACATAACTTAAATTTGCATTCAATTTAATAGATAACCATCTCAAAATATTAACGAACACTTTTGTTGCGTGTTTCTCACGCAATATATAACGTACCTTGCTACAGATTCATTCATTATTAATTATTTACATTATTTTAAATCATATTTCATAGCTTACTTGTCTGGAAATCTAATGCTGTACAAACACAAAGTAGACAATCACATGATAGATGAAAAGATTTATCCTCATTTTTTTATATTTATTCATGAATGTAAATATGTATGCATGTGCGAGATAGGGGTCACATTTAATGATCATCCAGTTTTCGATAACTAATTTATTCAACAACCTTGCTATTTTAAAATACGGAACTCTATTCGTAATCACGTACAAGTTTTATCACTTTCTGTGAGACACCTTTAAGATAGCTGCCATGTCTGAACAACGGCAGTTATTGATCAACTTTTCGGTATGTGTTCGAATGACAGTAGATTTACTTTGAGGGAATGAAATAATCACGTTTGGTACACAACATGTTACGTGCGGGAGAAAAAAGAATAGGAATAGAGTGAGTGTTATTTATGATTTTAAATCCCTTCCGGGTAACTAAAATTTGGACTCCTTGAAATAATTTATTCCTGCAAATTCAATTCAGTTAATTATTGATTTCAACGTTTTGGAAACGTCGCGTTTAATCTTTTGCACTTAAATGATATTTAATTATTTAATCGCGATTAAATATAGATATTGAAAAACAAGCTCTTATTTTTAATAAACATTTGTAAACAAAATGTTGAAAAATTTATTTTTTTAAGAAACAGCTTTCTTTAATCGTTTTTGCGAGCACTAAACGTGAACATGCGTTTATTTATAAAATTATTAAAGCAACAATCGTGAGCTCGGCGTAGATTTAGTCAAGATCTCAAGTAATTTCGAAGGCAAACAGGTAAATGTCCCTCTTTATCAGGAGCAAAGAAAACTGTTAGACTAGAAAGACTTGCTCGAAGAGGAACCTGTACCTGTTTGTCCTCGAAATAGATTAATATCTTAACTAAATGTCTGCCAAACTCAGTTTTGTTGCTTACCAACTTTATGTTTTACTTTAGCCAAGATCTTAAGTAATTTCGAAGGCAAACAGGTAAAGGAACCTCTTTGTCAGGAGCAAAGAAAACTGTTATGCTAGAAAGACCTGCTCAAAGATGAACCTGTACCTGTTAGCTTTCGAAACAGTTTAATATCTTAACTAAATGTCTGCCAAATTCAGTGTTGTTGCTTAGCAATTATATGCTTAACTGCTCATATTTCTCTTCTATTTTCATGCGTATATTTGTCTACTGATGATTATGCGCACATTTCTGGCAATATAAAATGTTAAGTACTGAAATTTCTTCCAAAATTACTGAAAATGCTTTATTGAAGGATTCATAGAAAGGGCTCAAAAAGTATAGTTAAGATTAAGACCAAATTTTTATGAAAAGATTACTATAGACTTTACTTCCTTAACTATTAAAATTATTAACTGCTTTAAATTTCAGAAATTTTCGAAATAAAGCAAATATATATATATATGTATATGAAACATTTTCAGGCTGCGGGTAGCAGAACATCTATAATATCAGATATAAATAATATATAAAATAATCTAAAATATAAAGCATTTCAGATGTTTCCGTAGAGAAAAAGAAACCTATGAATAAAATATTCATTATGCTTTTTCTTCAAAATGAGAAATATTTTGCATTTGTATATATAAAATTCAGTGAGATACGAATAATTAATACTCTCTCGGGGTTATCTGTTAAGATAACAGCAATTGTTGTTTCAGCCATTGGACAAAAATGCTATCTTCTTAAGTTTTATGATGGTTATTTCCAAATTTGAAAAAAAATTGTGATTTAAAGGAACACAATTTGAAATTGATGTTTGAAACGTACATTGATCTGAATTTGCGTACTGTAATGCCATTAAGAATGTAAATGTGAGGAGCGCTATGTGCTGAACCTGAATTGGTTATTCCTCAAAATCCAGTTTTTTTATCTTCGTCATCTTGCCTTTAACCCTCAGCCACTACGACTGTCGAATGCTAAAAGTGCCAATATCGTCTACGTACTTAAAATATCATATATATATGAAATGTTGAAACTTATACATTATTGGCGTGTGCAGCCAGGGCAACAGGAAGGAGACAAATTTTGCAATAATAATTGATACGTTTATTTTAGCATCCATCTCCCAAGCGTTCCTCCTGTACATCGAGGACTAGCCCTATTTATAGAACTGGGTGCGTCATGGTACTCATCCAATCAGCGGTATTAATTGAGATCACGAGGTGACGCTATCTTCTCAATAAGAGTGTTCTATAAGCATTTTATGTAATATGACAGATTTATGAGTTTGGCGATTTGGCAGGCGCGAAGAGGTTAATATAATTTATAAGAAAGAAAGGACTTCTCCAAAAACGAACAGGGATGCAATTTAGGTAGAGAATCGCCAACACGTTATACGATTAGAATTTTATTTAATTAATTGATTTAAAAATATCATTACATACATATATATTTTTAGTTTTTAGCTTTTCTAGTCTTCTTCAGTTATTTTTTTTTCTTCTGTATATAAATGTTTGTATTTCA
>KK120828.1:0-67920 GCA_000611955.2 Stegodyphus mimosarum
TTCACTCACCTCTCTCAGCATCACAGCTAAATCCATAGCGACTTGATATTTAGCGAAATATACATACGAAAATAGCAAACACTCAATAGAAAACACCGCATTCAAAGAATGAAACGAGAACTGTACTCAAATTAACACGTAAGAATTTCGAATAAACCGCTACGTCATCTCACATTACCAATAAAACCGTTCTTTATAAAATAGGAAATACGCATGCGCGAAAACTACATGTTTCCGTAGCTTCAAAATACCCAGTCAGCGATGTTCGCGGATATACGGAGTTACCCATGTTGGCGCGTTTATTGCTCATTCAAAAACAATCGCCGCCAAGCAGTGGGCTAAAGCGCATTCCAACCATAAATATTTATAAAATAGTCTATTTCATGCTATGCCTCATAAGCAGATTTACATTAAAAAGCAAATTATAATATATAAAGGAATAAGGGAATTTAATTTTATTTTGAGGGACTAAATGTACTTCTTTGTTAACAGAGCCATAAAATTTTTAATTCCGTATGTTCCTGTATTGATTAATTCAAAGCAGGTAGAAAGTATGTGAATATGTAATGAGATTTGAGTCATTATTGTGTTTTAAAACAATGGTTTTGAAGTTGTAGTACTCATAAGTGCTTGAGGATTTTTTCATTGATTATGCAAGAACCTTTTATAGAAAATTAGCAGAAAGTAAAGTGTTCCATACTTGCAGAAAATGGTACTTTCGCATTATCTACCCAGTGCTCTGGCAAAGCTGCCCGTTGTTGATGACTAATTTTTCATCAAAGCTGCCCGTTGTTGATGACTAATTTTTCATCAAACTAACATGTAAAAAATAACTGTTTTAAAAAAATGGCAATGTGCTGAAAATTACATAAAGCAGCAGCAAATTAATTAAAAGGACAAGAAATATCCATAATGAAACTAAAAATTGCAAACAAATATCAATAGTAAAACACTCGGATTATCACAAAAAAGTAACAAATTCACATCAGACATCCACTATTAAACATTTAACTTTCTATTTTCTTGGTCTGTATGCATAGTGACCTGTTTTAACCCTTTCAAGACTAATGGAACAATACATCCCAAGGCAGATTTCATTTTTATCCTTGAAAGGGTTAACTTAAAAGAAATTAAAGAACTACAGAATTAACTGGCACTGCTGTACACATTGACTTGTTTTTTACTTAAAATACACCAGAGAATTGCAGAGCAAACTACCATTGCTGTCCATGTATACGATGACATGTTTTATCTTAAAAAAAAACCAGAGAATTACAGAATTTTTGGCATTTCACAGCAATTTGGCACTGCTCTCTATGTGCACGTTAATTTGTTTTAGCTTTAAAACAAAACCAGAGAATTTCTTTTATTTGAAAAAACCAATTTTTTTACATTCTTCTTTTTCCATACTAGACATGCATTCTTCTTGCAAATAATTGCATCAGCCAGTAGTGGTATTCGGAGACATATTGAGTCTGTAAGAATAGCAAAACTTACCAAATATACTTAATGCCAAAAAATTAGCATGTCATTTCAAAAAAAGTCCAAATATGAGTCAAAATAACTATGTTAAAATGATGCTGTATATAAATCTAATATATATCCTAAATCGTGCTTTCGAGACATGAAAAATGCAGTATGAATTTCGTCAGTCAGCCCAGTAGAACGAGAGATATAGAACTGTCCCCCCTTTTTTTTTGCACAGTGTACATGGTACGGTTGGAATGCGCTTTAGCCCACTGCATGGCGGCGATTGTTTTTGAATGAGCAATAAACACGCCAACATGGGTAACTTCGTATATCTGCCAACATGGCTGACTGTTTGTACGTTGCCTACATTGTGCAATTCGCTGAAGTTTTTTTTTTAAGTTTAAAAGGAATGCTGTGCACATGGCATTTTTTTGTAATTTATTTTTGTTATTTTAGCTTATTTTGTTCATTTGTGTACGCTGCCTACATTGTGCAATTCGCAGATGTTTTTTTTAAGTTCAAACGGAACGGTGTGTACATGGTATCGTTTGTAATTTTAATGCCCTTTTAAAAAAAATTCCTTCTTTCTTCGATGCCATTTTATTTACGTTTTCGCGGAGCATGTCGAGAAGGTTATGTAACGGCATAAAATGTGTAAGTATTACAACATAAAATGTAAATAATTAATTTAAACCTAACTGACAAATATTTTAATGATCCTAATGTTCGTTTTGCATATTATTTTATTATATTTTTGTGGCAACAGTTTCCATACTAATTTATGCTTTAGAATTCTATGTTTTGTTTACAATAGGTTTTCGCGGAGCGTGTCGGGAAGGTTGCAATTGCAAAGATGTTTCGACGAAACGCGCTGAATTGCCGATTTTCTAAACATCGCCAAGCAGTGGGCTAAAGCGCATTTTCACCCATGGTACTAATACATTGGCCAGTATGTGTAGTTTATAACCTAGGCTGCATCTAATGTATCGATTCAGATATTTGAAGTTAGATGTGATCTCAGTATATTGGTACTCGTGTTAATTGTCTGGGCAAATGATGTTATTAATCTTTAATCTATGTTATTAATCTTAAGACTGGTAGCTTATTTAAGAAGAATTTATCTTTCTTGAACAACAAGTTTTGGTGCAGTGTGTGCTCTAATATCTTTTATTTTATTCTTTCTAAAAGACTGCACATGAGTGACCAATAAAGAAAAACATTTGAGCTGTTTTTAAAAAATTAGTAATTTGTGCTTTACAACTTCACTTTATTTCTAGTGAAACCAGTAACAAAGGGAGGAAATTAATAAGGGAAACTAGAAGAAGCTTGGTTTTTCTCTCTGAAAGAACTCAAAGAACAGTTACATCATACAATACTTTCAAATTTATATTTTCTTGTAACATACCTTTCTGAACGCAGAATTGGAGAAATACAATTTATTTTTAAAATTTATATGTAATCCTATTAACTGCAGAAAAAATTTTAAATTCTAATTAATGTACTTGACAAATTTTTTTCTGTTCAAATTGTTATTAGTTATGAAATGATATAAAATGGATTTAAAAAATCCAGCTGCAGCTCTCGGACTTTCATCAACATAAATATGCGGTTGCTATTGTCATAAAGTTTGGCCACCCCTATTATATATGTACAGATAGCATAGCACTCACGGTATTAAAACTATTTTCATGAAATTTTGTAGTCAAGCAGTATCAATATTTAATAACATAAAGCCTACTACTACTGTGAACTACTTTGAATACCCTGTGTATGCCACCTAGAAAATGCTCAGGCTGAGGTCAAAACCGTTGATCCCCAAGTCATGTTTTCTGCATTTTTGTCATCCCCACTTTCATGGCTTATTTAATTTTATCTTGCTTTTAATTTTTCATTCACTTTTTAGAATTATTTTGAAAGTTCTCTGATTTTTGATTTATTGCAGGAATTTAAGTATTATTGCTGTTCTTGATCTGAAAATGATTATAGAAAAACAGGTAATTTTTTTAATCATCTTATTTTAGAATATAAGTGTTTGCTATAACTGAGAAATATCTTCAAATCAGTAATTTCAAATTTAGAAAGCAGATACTGCTGTATGCATATGTAATTATACTGGGAAGGGGGGTAGCTGCTGAATTAAAACTGAAAGGCTGTCAAAAAAGAAAGAAAAAAAAATTAAAAAGGCAGTTCATTTACCACTTCATTCGATGCATGTAGGAAAGTCTGTAAAATTTCAAAATGGCATATAGGGAAATAAATAAAATTTATGTGTTTATTTTTTAAATGAAACTAATTCCAGCATTCTAGCAAGTGCTGCATGCTTAGTTTTCTGTTGGCAAAATCATTGATGACATTGTAGAAGTTTGCTTCATTACTCCAATTGCTGTTCAGTGGACAGTATGGTAAACCTTCTTAAATACAGTGTACTTATTTCTAGATCTTAGTTGCTTCTTAATCAGTTTGTATTTAAAAAAAATCCTTTCACAGCAAGTAACACTTAAGCAATTGTGAGGGAAATTTGCTGTAATATTGGAATATTTGGAACTGTGTTCTGGAGACAGTAGTGTAGAGTAAACTGTAAACATAGAAAGCAACCATCCTTCCAATTCTGAGTTTTGTCTTTCCTTAGTCATAACAGAAATAAAAGTGGAGTATTTTTTCTTCAGTGAGGAATTCTTTATTAATGCCATAATTTAATTTATAATTAGTATGTTTATTTATGATCATAATTTAATTAGCATCATATTTTGTTTGTGAAGGATGCTGTCATTTGTGAAACTGTTGTAATCCAGGGCTCGTAGCTGTCCTTACAAGTGCTTATATGTCCTTATATTTGAAAATAAATTATAAAGGCTTTTGTGTGTGCTTACTTTTTCTCTAAAGCACTTATTTTTTTTTGTTTTGTTGTTTTTTAGTGCTTTTTAAATTTTTTTTTTTGTATCAAAGCTGCAACTAAATAAACAACTTTTTCTTTCTTATCATGAATCAACTTTTGGAAATAGCTTTCTCCGCATTTATGGAACCTTTGATTCATGCAAGTAGGGACAGGTACACGTTGTTATATTGGTCAGAGAATTGTGAAAGAAGTAGAAAATTCCAGTACATTCCATATACTTTTTCTCCCACCCACAGGCTATAGACGTTCCAATTTCGATCAATAATTAAATAATTAGAATTCTCATTCCACGTAGTCAGATACAAGCATATGCATAAATATTTATATTTTCAGTAAATGCAGAAGTATAGATAAACTTTAAAAATGGGTAAGTGTGTTTTTAACACAGATTGGCTTTCTAAGGAAGAATATTCTGAATTGCTTAAACAAAGCGAAAATAATCGCAAGACCATGTGTTCATGGTGTGAAACTGAAATCAACATCAAATCAACATTTTTACAAGTATGGGAGCGTCTGCTTTAAAGTGTCACATGGATTGTAAGTAAACTTTTTTTCTGTATAATTATTATTAATTCTAATGTGTGAAATTAAAAAATTAAAATCTCCTGTGGACTGTTAATTTATTTATTTATTTTTTAAATTTTCATTTTGTGCTTTCGAAAAGCTTTTGTCATACTATTCATATACTATATTCCCCCTCTTCCTATTATTCTCTATTTCACGCATACCTTCAAAGTTGGGAATATTTTTTTAGCAATGGATTCTACAATGCGAAAGCGAGGCGTCCTAAGGTTCCGGATCCTCCCCTTTCTGCGAAAAATCTGTGATATTCAAACCATTACAGTTCGCAGCAAAACAAGCGATGGACCTTTTTTTTTAATTATTTATTATTATTATTTTTTGTTAGTTTCCAATATGGATTGAATAGGACTAAAAGTTCTACGGTCTACCAACCCAAGCGAAGAGTGATTCTGTTTTGGAAATTTAACACAGTCTGTCCAAAATTACAATGAAAAACGCTCCAGATTGCAAGTCTCATTCTTTTCCTTTGTTTACTTTTTTATTCTCCAAGTACCTGCAGCTGTTGATTCCGATTACATAATATTGTGTGCGGAAGAATTAAGGCGCGTGTATTGCACAATTACGTTTGCTATTAGTTTTGATATTCAGTCTGGGATTTGTTTATGAGCACTTAAAAAAGTTTTACTGTGCTTGCTAAGCAGAATATTTTTCAATTTCGTTGGGCTAATTTTGTATGTTTATAAATATATTTTTACAATCTGTATGCTTACGGTGATAATTGAGCTACAAATCAGTTTTTTTTTAATCAAGAGCAAGATTTGTTATCTGCTGTACGTTAAATTAAGATGCTTATGATATTTTGTATTCCAAATATTGTGATCTTTAAATTAAGATGCTTATGATATTTTGTATTCCAAATATTGTGATGTGAAAGATAGAGAAATATTCTAGATAGAGAGATAGAGAAAGCATTTATCCAAAAAATCTAAATAATGGCTACAATCTAACCCGCTCTTTTTCCAGTTACACTCGACTATCTGGAATTTTCAGATATCTGGCAATCGCCAATTTCCAAGCATGCCGGTTAGTTAACCTTTTGCTGTATAAAGGATGATTGCATGAAGCAGTTTTCCTCTTCTGATTTCAGAAATATTCTTCTCTCTCTCTGTCTGTTTTTAATGCTTATTTTATACTTATATTATTTTGCAATATCTGTTAAGGGAAAACTATCATATAATGAAAATTTAGAAAATGTTCAGAATTTTGATTTAAGTAAAATTATTTAAATATGAGTGGAAAAATAAATAAATGTACAATAAATTCTGTTTATTTCTAGGTGCCAAGCATAAAAAATTTCTGAAAGGGAAAAATACAGCTGTTGGCAAATTAACAAGCTTTTTCCCCAAATCAAATCCTGCTGGTATTGCACCGTCCAGTTCCCCAAGTGTTATTTGTGCTTCACGAAATTCAGATACTTTAGATGATGCTGTAGGAGCTTCAAAAGATGTTTTGGATGCTGAAATTTTGTGGTGTTTGAAAGTGGTGACAAGTCATTACTCTTATAGATCTAGCAGTGACATGAGCAAACTTTTTTCAGTTATGTTTCCTGACAGTGTTATAGCAAGACACTTTCTTGTAGTGAGAGAAAGCTTGCTTATCTCTGCCATTTTGGATTAACACCTTGTTTTCCGAGTCTCACGTATGGCAAATTTAAGAAGCTATCCCACTTCACATTGTTATTTGACGAGACTTTGAATAAAACAAAACAAG
Source organism: Stegodyphus mimosarum (assembly GCA_000611955.2). NCBI lineage: Eukaryota > Metazoa > Arthropoda > Arachnida > Araneae > Eresidae > Stegodyphus > Stegodyphus mimosarum. The sequence continues at coordinate 6,659 of KK120828.1, forward strand.
CAATTAGATTTACATATCAGATATTGGCATTCTGACCGAAATAAAGTTGTAACTCGAAACTCTATTTTGGACCTCTGTTTTCATGGCACATGCAACAGCTGCTAATATTTTTGCAAATTTTCAAATGTCAGTTAAAAAACTATATATAAAGAAGCTGCTACAAATGAGTATGGATGAGCCAGTTATAAAGTGGAAGTTTTATGAAACCCTCCAAAATGAATTGAAAAAGGAATATGCCATTGAATGTATATCTGTTGGTAGTTGTGGCTTGCATATTTTGAACAATGCTTTCCATAAAGGAGCATCCATTACAAGCTGGGATATACTTTCTGTTTTAGGAGCACTGTATCATCTATTCAAAAATTCTCCAGTACGTCAAGAAGATTTTTTTAACAGTGAGTGTGCATAAGAATTTGCCATTGAAATTTTGTAACCATTGGGTGGCTAGAAAATGTACCAGTATGTTTGCGTGCTTTTGAAATTTGGGAAGATATAAAAGGTTATGTCAAGCTAATTGAGAATAGAAAATATGCAAAAATAACTTGCAAATCATATGAATTAATAAGAGATGGAATTAGAGACAAATTAATGCCTGTAAATTTTTTTTTTTTCCATTTGTGTGCCTGAATTGGTCAAACCCTTTTTGGAACTTTACCAAAGTGATGAACCACTTGTTCCTTTTTTTTTTTTTTTTTTCGATTTGCACAAATTAGTAAAACAACTTTTGCAGCATTTCAAAATTACAAAAGAAGAGTACGTGTTAAAAATCAGTTCATCACTAAAATATTTGTGCAACTTTGATTTTTCTGAGAAAGGTATTGTTAATGAAGCAAAATTAATTTAGGATTTAGGATTGATAAGCTCTTGCAAGAACTATAAGCTAAAAAAAAATTATGGATAAAGATTTTCTTTCTCTTAAACGCGACTCACAAATTTTTATTTTACAACTACTTGAAAAGTTGATGGAGAAATGTCCAGTTAATTATTTAGTAATTCGAAATGCTGTTTCTGTGAATCCGAAGCATATGGCACAAAAAGCACAAAAGTGTATGAGAAAAGGAAAAGTATATTGATGCATTTTTCCCAGAAAGGTCACATTGCAGAAAAGGAATGCAATAACATTCTTTTGGAATATTCCTATTTCATCGAAAATGTTGTCTGGCCGTACCTTATATAATTTAAAATCTATGATACGAGAAAAATGAGTTTAGGTACTTTTTTTGCACACATTCATTAATGAAAAATACTTAAAGTTATGGGAAACGTATAAAATGATCTTTATTTTTTCCCATGGGCAAGCCTCTGTTGAACAAGGATTTAGTATCAATAAAAATATAGAAATAGAAAATTTGGGGGAAAATTCGTACATTGCTCAGTGCATAGTTTGTGATTATGTGAAAAATGCTGGTGGGATACACAATGTGCCAATTACGAAGAGATGAGATCAGCAGCTTCATCAGTTCATTCACAGTATCGGTTATATTTGGAAGAAGGGGGAAAAAAGAAATTATTCAGAATAAAAAAAGAAAAGCAGCAGAATCAACAGATGAATTCATTTTCCTGAAAGGAAAGAAAATGCTCTTAGAAAGAGAAGTTAAAGTGCTTGAGAATAAAGCAAATGAACTTGCTGAAAGGGCTGAAGTTACAAAAGACTTTAATCTTTTAAATAAATCTAATGACATGTTAAAAACTATTTGTGAAAAACAAACTCTCTTAAGAGAACTGGATTCAGACATTAATGAAAAGAGACAAAAGAAAAGTAAAAGTAATGTTTTTAATTAATAAGCATAAATATTTAAATTTAATTAATAAGCCTAATGATAAGCATTTTTTCTTGTTTCTTTTTTATGTTGTAAAGTACTTTGTTTGAATATAATAAATACAGTTTATTATTATTTATTTTTCTTATTTTTAACTGATTTCATCGTTAAATTTTGTAATATAGTTAAGTTTTGCATAGGGTTCCCCCCTCTCATTGTAAACTAGTTCTATAAATTGAACTATTATTTAAAATTAAAAAATAATTTTGTTTCCCATGGTTGAGTAATGCTGATTCTCTCTTAATAAATACTGAATTTCTCTTTAAATTACAGTCAAGTGTCATTTTTCTTTTAAGGTTATGCAGTTGTGCTTGAAAAGTGATTATAGGTGCTTATTTTTTTAACTAAAATGTGGTTACTAACCCTGTAATCTCGTGATTTCTTTGAAGGCTTTGCGCTGTATAAAAGAAATTCTGTTTTCAGTTCAGTTTTGTATGACAATTTGTCTTGTGATTGTTCACCTTATCAAGCAAGAAACTAAGACTGCCAAATGCTGGTAGTTTGATTTGCTATACCTCTGATACCCAGAACTGTGTAGTCTTTGAAATTCTGAAATTGTATTTGAATTTAGTTACCCATGGGTGCCAGATTCTTTCTTGTAGGCTTCCTGGACACATACAAATAAAGGGAAACAAGCTGGCAGATATCACAGCAAAGTATACATTTGAGTTGTCTATTTGACTCATTCATCTTTGACCATCAATATGATCATTAATAGCAAAACCCATACATAAATGACAGCTGCTATGGGTTGCTCAGGTCAGTATCAAATTAAGAAGCATTAAACCCAGAGTGAAGAATTGGGAGGCTACTGGAAACAAAGTTCTTTTAATTTACCTTAGAATTGGTCACTCTAATTTTACCTGTAATTACCTTTTGAAAGTGAACATACCTGCTCATATTGTGATGCTTTTCTATCTGTGTGACATATTTTATTTCAATGCCTTATTTTAATGAACTTCCAAATAAGTGTTTTAATAAGTTCTCACATACATCTTGACCATTTTATTGGTGAGACTTTAATATGTTTTAGTGTTTAAAAGAAACTGGTTTTTATTACCTAGTTTCAAATGTCCTTTGAAATCTTTTTCATGTATTGAATTTACTTACTTTTTTAGATGTTTTCATGAAGTCATGCTCTATTGTTCTTTAATATAGCATTTTGCTGGTTTTGTCATTTTTGTTTGGTTCTTTTTTTATCATATCATTTATTAATTGTCACCTGTGTATTATTCTAGTTGTTTTAAAATTTTATTCTATTGTTAAACAAGATGATGTGTTTTAACTGTATGTTCGATACACCATAACTTTCCTGCATAGGCCTAAAAAAATTATTATCCAGCCTATTCTAATGAAACTGGTATATGTTACCTGTGATCATATCAGAAAAAATTATACAGCAGCTTGTTTAATAATAAGCAAAATACTTTTTAGAACGTGACATTTGTGTAATTTTATTTAGTGTAGGTATGAGTTAATGTCTAAAGAAAAGCACTTCATAGTGGTGTTAAATTATTATCATTATTATATTCTAAATATAGATGCTGTTATTTAATAGAATTAACTGAATTTTGGATTAGCTTATCATTTATTACTTACATATATAACTGATACAGAACAGTGAATATTTTTAAGAGGTTGAACCTACAATCCATGTACTTTGTTTAAGAATACCTAAAATTATTATGTGAGGTATTTAAAAATTATTTTACAGCTGCTGCACCCATTATATATCGTAATATTTTGGGTAACGAAATAGTTTACAGAAAACAAGATCTAGAAACTGCAAAATGATGTAATAGTTCTGGCTATCCAAAATCATATAACATTATAGGCTGTTCAGGTGTGATTTAGCAGTTAATTATTACAGTATACTAAGTCATATGAAATCTTAATGAAATTTTTTTACTTTCAGAAACTTCATATTAAGAATGTAAGGCTACATTTGTGATTAAATTAAGAGAATTTGCATATTATATTGAATTCCTAAAAAAGTAATGGACAGATTTCAATGAAATTTGGTATGAACATAGCTTTACAACATGGAAAGAGATGTGCCATTCAAAAGTCATTTTATGTATGCTTGATTATCAGTAAAGCTCATAATGCAGGTAAATCCGAAGTCCACGATGTGATATTAAACTGAAAATGAGTAATATGGGATGTGGTTCCCTCTCATAGCCAGATAAGGTCATGCAACATGATGGCATACTGGACAAGAGGCAGGTGAGTAGTGTAGGCAGTCGAACCCACTCCTACAGTAAGGCAGTTTTCAACTCTTGGATGAGGAGGGCAAGATGAAATTACCTTCCCAAGAGTGTCCCAGCCATTCTCTATGGAGTTAGGGTAGAGAGATCTAGTCGGCCAATCAATGCAAAAAATATACTCACTTTCCAGGTAATTGTCGACCAACAGAGCCTTATGTGGAGGAGTGTTGTTATCTAATAACAGGAACCCAGGACACCAGCCGTAGTTCTGAAAAATCAAAGATAGGGCTCCAAGATCTCTCTATACCTCACAACTGTCAGGGAGCCTTTGTCTAACACATACAAGTGTGTGCGACCCATCCATTATAATGCCTGCCCAAACATTACAACTCCACCATTGTAATGATCCATTTTCCTCATGAGGAAGGAATGGTATTGTGTTCCATGTTCTCTCCAGATACAAGTACTGTTGAAAATCAGTGTCCAGGATGACTCTTAACTCTTCTGTAAAAAGCATAGTGCTCCACTGAAGTCAGGTCAAAGGTGCATGTAGTCTGTACTGTGCTAAACATGCTGTCTTGTATACTGCAATGGGAGGTATGCTAACAGCCTGTCTTCTAGCATACATCCCTATCTAATGAAACCTTTGGGTAACTGTTGACCAGGAAACTCGGGTTCCATTGATACCATACATATGAGAGTTGTGATGCTACATTGATAGTGCCAAGTAATGATTGTTGTTCGTTGTTGTGGATCTTTCTCAATCTTTCCCAGGTCTTGATATTGATCCTGTGTCCTGAACTTGTGATTGACCTGCTTCCAATCTTCTGACAATTCTCCATGTTACTCCATCATCCATATGTTCGTGGCTACTCATTTTACCTGATACCTTTTAAAATTTACTTAACTCTTGCAAGAAGGACAGCAAATGTCATAAAGGAGTTACAAGCACACAAATTGCTGAAAATCACTCTTCCACTTATACCTCTCCACAATCAGTTCCGCGTACATGTATAAGTACATGATGACACAATTAGTGCCTTTGGTTCAATACCTTTGATAAAAATAGACATAACTTGCAAATTCTCTTAATTTTCTGTTGCGAGTTTATAATGAATTAAACATTACTTATTTTAAGGATTATAATTGCAGGTTAGGTTTATGAAAAGATATATAAAATATTAAATTTTACGTATACTGTTGATATGTTCATAACTTATTTTATGCAGCTTCTATTTTCAAAAGCATTAATTATAAACATTTACATGAAGCTAAAAATATAAGCCAAGATAAATATTTATGTTTACAAAATTTAAGAGTTAAAATCAGGGCTTCTTAACCTTATTTCCTGTCTGGGCAAATCTGACTAACAGAAAATTCATGGACGGCACAGTTAAAAATATATATATATATATAACGATTTGTAGTATTTCTTTATTTTATTGCAATCATAAACAATATCCTGCGCTAAAAAGGTAACAAAAAATTCAAAATAGTTGCATTTAATGCAGTTTTTGGCATTCCATATTATCCACTATTTTTTCAAAGTTAGGCGTATAAGATGATATTCCCAATGTTATAGCTTCTTCGAGATTGCTATCGTTAAGTCAAGATCTGATTGTTGATTTAATTGTGTTCATTGTTGAAAACAACAACGATTCACATAAATATGTGGAACCGAAACAGGATTTTAATTTGTAAGCTCCTTTTTACAAAAAGGGATATTTTTTATCTTCTGCTAGATTCCAAATATTTTCATTAAGTCCGCACGTTTTTAATACAATATCAGTCTGAATATTTACAATCTCATCTTCAATTGAAGATGCTTCTTTCTGAATAATTTTCCCCATGGAATTTGCAAATCCAGAAATATTAATTTGAGGATTGAATGGGTTTTCAAAAAAATGAAGCCACTGGCTCAATAATCGAAAATTGCTGGAATCTATTTTCTAGTTGTTCCAAAAGCTTCTGAAGGTGACCAATAAATAAATTTAGGTCAAACGAATTTTCACCGATGACTTTTTTCATTCTTGGAAAATGATCGAGAGACCGTTTTAATAAATTTTCTTTCCAGAATTGTAATTTTGATTTAAAACTATTAATTTCAGAAACCATTTCCACTATATCTTTATTTTTCTCCTGAAGTTGAAGTCTTAAAGTATACAATTTTTCGCAAATATGAGTTAAAAATACCATATCTGTCAACTAGAGAAAGTCATCCAATTGTTCAAAACATTCACCTTTTGAAATGAAATATTTTTTAATCACTTCTAGATGTTCATAAAATTGGGCGAGAGCTTTACCTCTACTTATCCATCTTATGTCTGTGTGTAAAATAAGGTCAGATTTTGAAGAATTGCCCACTTACGATTGATTTATAGATTCTGTTGACAAAGGATTTGTTTGAGTTTTGTTATTTATTTTTATAACTAAATTCATGACAAAGGATAACATTTTAGCACATAATGCTTCTTGATAAATAATACAATGATAATTCATGAAGAATGTGAAAGATTCGTCTCTTTTGCAATGAGATATAAATCCATTCTTGCAGTCCACCATTGATGGAGCCCCATCAGTAATTATTGCTGATACCTTTTGTAAAGGCATATTAATTTCCTTAGCATAATTTTTAAAGCTATTAAAAATATCTTCTCCCCTTGTTTGCCAATGCATTGGTAGTAATTTTAGTAGTTCTTCTTTTACACTAAAATCACTAAAAACCATCCTTATGCATACTGCCAATTGTGCTGTATCAGGTAAATCTGTCGACTCGTCTAACTGAAGTGAAAACCACTCACATTTTTGCATATCATCGTTCGACTGACTTTGTAAATTAGTTGATAGTATTTGTATTCTCTTACTAGTTGTATCATTAGATAACTGCAGGGTTTTTTTACTTTTGCCAACAAATGAGAAATCTTGAAAGAAGCGATTGTGGCATTTTTATTTGCACGATTAGTAAGAACTGCTTGCTGGGCAGATAGCCTTGATTTAAATTGATTAATTTTCCTTTTTCCCCAACTCTGTTTTAGGATGATACTCAATGTCGAAAGTCTTGTGATTAATCTTGAAATGGCGTTTATGTTTCTTAAAAACTGATAGAGTACTATTAGAAATCAAACAAATGCACTTGTCCTTTGTCTGGATAAAACCGTAGTCTTCTTCCCAATCGCTTTTGAAAAGATACATTCGTTGCCTTTTGCTGGAGGAACTCATTTTAGGGTGAGAAACCTAAAATAAAAATTAAACAATTTTAAAAGTTAAATCACTGAGAAAATTCTTATTGTGCAACAGATTCAACACAAAGGTCTTCAACGACAATAACAACTGATAAGACAAAACAGTATTACCAGTACTAGTGGTAACAAAACAGTGTTGCCAGTACAATAATTTTACGGCTTGTATTTTATTTCTAAAAGTATGATGAATCCTGCAACCACAAAAAAATTGTGACTGGCCATGGTTGATATTGATATGTATAGTGGACAGTCACGGGCCTGCAAAAATAGCTTCGCAGTCACATAGGTGCCTGCGGGCACGGGGTTAAGAACCCCTTGTTTATATGGTCCACCATTCCCTGTAGTAATATTTAGTAAAATTTATTCTTATTGTAAAAAATAAAATTCAAAGTGTAATCCCATACAACAAAAACTGAGCAAGATATTAAATTTTAAAAATTGGAATCATGTCCAGGGCTAGTACATAAATTGAAAAGTGATATATTATTTGTACCTAATCAAAAATGAAATATAAGTTTTAAAAAGGTGTTTGATGTTTAAGATTAAGTGATTACTATGCAGATTGTCATGAAATATTTCGGTCATTGCTTTTCCAAATGGGAGATATTATTTACAGAATCTTCCAGAATTAATTCTAATCTAAACATTGGAAGACTTTGATGTAGGTATATTGACATTTCATAATAGAATTTGCATAAATTAAACTCAAAGAACATTATTGAGATTATTATAGTTATTTTTGGCATTTGAGAACTTAATAAATTGCTTGGGTGAAAATGCTTTCAGCGTACCAATTGTAAAAAAAAAAAAAAAAAAAAAAAAAAAAAAAAAAGTAAGTGTGTGGCATGCTAATTGGTCATAATTACTATCGTAACAAACTCAAGTTGAATTCAGGCTGAATGCACAGTCTGAAAGCAGCTAATTGATGAAATTTTTTAGCAAAATAAATTGTTCAACTAAATTTTAAATTAAACTTATTAAATATATATATTAAAACATACATAAGCAACAATAGTTATAATACAACGGAAAAGATTTTTGAAATTTGTATTTGTTTTCCCTCTTAAATGTAAAGGTTGGTACCTACTAGCACTTTTTTTTTGTTGTACTTCGTAATTCAGATATATCAACAGCAAATACTAAATATGTAGACTGACATTTATTTCAAATTTTTTGAATATTTTGAATGAACCGTTGCATAACGTACTTAAGCTAAAAGTCAATAAATTGTTAAAGCTTTTTAAGTTTTCAGAGAAAACTGTTCAAGTGGGTCAAAACTTGAGAATGAATAATGTTACCTTTTTTTCCCAATTAAAATTTTTGGGGATTCATGCAGAAAAAATACATAATGTTTTAAGTAAATAATTGTAAGTTTCTTAATTTCTTGCTGCAACTTTGTGACATTTTGATTTTGATAAAGTTTGTAGCTTTAGACATAAATTTTTGTAAATTAGCTTCCTCATGCATTGCAGAAGCTCATCAGGCAATGGATCTTTACTTAATTGGGGCAGTGTAAAATTGTATTCTTTTAAGTTGATCATGCATCCCAAATTTTCTGGGATAGTTCTGAATTTTCAGTCCTTCTCCCGATTTTTTACAACTCGATGTCAATTATCGAACTAACTTGTAACATTTTTTATAATTTTTCCATTTGTTTGTTTCATTGTTGTAAGTTCCTAATTCTTCACTCTGTGTTTTTACCCACAATTTAACTAACTTTGAACTGAAGAGAGAGACTCTGTCTGTCTGTCTGTCTGTCAGTTGTTAACCATGTGTTGTGCTTAGATGTGGAGATTGTACTAATAAAACTCCAAAATCATTTAGTTTAGTTTTTTGCTGATTTATTTTATAAAAAGTAATCCATATGATCCTACAGCCAAGTCGATGCAATGTATCAGGATCATTATCAATATTGATGAGCCTACTTAGATAATTAGGTATCTGCAGACCACAAATAAATGTAAATGAATTTTATTTTACACGAACTGCTTCTGGATTTTCCAGCTTGTCATACTGCACATTAAATGGCAAAAGGTTTTTTTGTGCTAATGGAACTCATTAATGTGAACTAATTTTTCTGGAATTGTGTTTAATAAATACTCTGCATTAATGGCCTACTGCACATCTTTATGGTTTGTTTATTAATCCTCTGCCTGGCAAGCTTATATTTATATTGTCTAGAATATTTTTTGCGATGTCTTTAATAAAGTATATATATGTACGTCTTGAAATATGTCCGAGAATTTAAGGCAATATATTAAAAGTACATAAATCCAGGTATAAAAGTACCAGGGGCATTTTAGCATTAAAATCATGCCTTTCTCATGGCAGTTTTGAGAAATTTGGGTTTTCTTAGCTTATGCTAGACTTCTCTGCTACATTTTTAACATCTAATTTAAAATAAAGTGGAGTCTGTGTCAACAAAACCACACTGTTTCTTTTAAAAACTTCACACACACACACAAAAAAAAACTTAAATGTATAAACTTACGCAATGAATAAAGATGAAAGAACTTAATTCTTATATATGTATGTATACTACTGTAATTTATATATAGTCATTTGTAAGAATGTCCATGGTTTAGTTCTGAATCATGTCTTTATATGACTATCATTTTATGTATTTGATGCTGTTTAACATGAACTTATATAATCGTAATTTAATGCCAGTAGAGCAAAAAGTCTTCATTAATTTTACATGATATTGTATTTCAAACAGTTCCACATATACTATTATATAAGCATTGATTACTGAACTGTAGTATGTTTAACATCTTAACTATTATACGACAATATGTCTGTTAAATGTTTCTATAGTACCCATGTAGAATCAACATAAAAATATATTTGTTGTTATTACTATAGTTTTAAACATAAAATATTACTGAAAGCAGCGGATATGCTTATGCCATAACGGCTAAGATCAAACAGCTATTGTTTTTCTGGTCTGTTTTTAAAGAAGTTTAAAAAAAGTTCGATGAGAACTTTAATAGCATTCATATGTATTTTATGATAATCAGTATTATATATATTAAAATGCATACATTGTATATATATATGCACGTACTGAAAGTTTATGTAAATCAGTGGTTTCATTAAAAAAATTTAAATGCACAATGATTGTTTTTAGTTGAAAATCATCATAGTGTTAAGTACTCAATAAAATCTAGAGTAATATATGGGTTTATGCCAATTAGAAGTACTTTTAAAAAATGAAATTTAGAAAGCATTTTGAAACATGCTGAAATCGCAAATACTGTACAACTCTTTATGCCGAAAATGTAATCCCATGTGCAGTGATATCATCGTATAGTGGCATGGCCTTATACAGTAGAAAGTCTGAGATCCGGACTCGTCGGGGCTTCGGCAATTCCAGAGTTGAGATTTTTCCGGATATTAGGTCATAAATTTAAATCTAGTAAAATGGCATGCAGAAATTTAAAATTAAAAATATGAAATTGTGATTTATGATTTAAAGGGTATCAAAATTTACAAAGAAAAAGCTTAATATTTATTTATTTACTTTACTAAACATTTCTTTCTATGTAAGTTGTTTAAGTTGCTTCGTTTTTTGTGCTGATACTTTCTCTTTTCTATAAACAGACATAATTTTTTGTTCAGTTACAAAGTTTCACTGTTCAAGTTCTGTAATTGCTGCGTCGAGAATTCCGAGTGACTTGTCAATCGAAATTTCTTCATTTTCTTTAACCTCTCTGTCACTTTCTTCAGTATTGGTAGCAGCATTTTCTGAATCTAGAACCATAAATTACAGATTTTGCCGTCCGTTAATTGATGGATGATTGTGGCATTGTCATCGCAATGAAAAAGTTCTTTTATATCATATTCATTTATTAGCTCTTCTCCGCATTTCTTTACAAAATCCATTCACCTTTGGTTTGCAGTCTGCTACTTTAACTGAAATTCCTCATAATCAATGAAGATAATTTTAGCCTAGCTTAATAGTATCCACTGTACGTTATTGGCTATGTGTCATGAGATTGGCAACAAAAGAGAAGTTGTTCCGCTAAATTTTGTCTTGCTTCTATCGCGTACTGAATTGTATTAGTTTAGTTATTTAATAAACCTACATCTATTTCTTTCACATGCTTAATCTAATCTGAGTCCTGAATAAATAAACTCCCACATATACTTAAGGCTTATGTACGGCTGGCGTTAGATACCGCCTGATGCGGCCTTTGCGGGTCCTAAATCCTGCTATAAAGCACCTCCAAGTTCTAAATTTTTGCCACTCCTAAACTATGGATCCCAGTGCTTTCCATAAATTATAAAAATTCTATTAGCCCTTAATTTTGCCACTTGGTGCTTCTCCAAATTCCAAAAATTTTGTCTTCCCTGAATTCTGCCGCCCGGTGTGGCCATATGAGCCCTGATGCCGGCTCTGGGTTTATGTGAATAACATATCAGTTATTCCTCACTTAAATAGCACTAAATGTTATCTTTTGGCATATGAGTTTCATTAACAAAATCAATTTTTAGCATACGAAAGGAAATTTTTATTAAACTTTTCCTTGTCAACATTTCGTAGTGCATTTAACTTAAATCTGTAATCATCGCCAACCATAATGTCAGCATAAAAGCTTTCCATACTCTTGCTATTCAATTACTAATACATAAAAAATGTTTAGACATCATTGCATGAATCATTACTCAAGTTGTTATGCATTAAAAATATGCGGTGATGAAAGCGAAATATAATAATAATGATTTGCCAGATCGGCATCAGGGGTATAAAATACTAGTAGGTGTAACGATGTTCCTATTTAGAATGTTTGGGTTTGAGATGTATGCGAAGCAGATAGCAGCTACGGAGCCAAATTATTAATCTCACAAATTTATGCTTAAATGATTTATTTCTTCAATAACGAGGTATTTTATTTAGTACCTAAGTGAAATTAAGAATGGGGACTCTCCACATGTTTTGTTCTGAAAGGAAATATGAAGTGCGCATGCGTACTGCATGCAAAAAAAAAAAAAAAGGTTGTGGCTTTGAGGTCCGGATATTGGACGACCGGATCTCGGACTTTGTACTGTATTTTCATTGGCCACACCTGGGATATGGTCCATTTGCCAGTGTGACGCCGTTGGATTATTACATTTGCCAACTTCACATGCTTAGCAAGAAAGGTCATCACCCCCTTCCCCCAGATGGTGGAGTTGATGGGGAAGTACCATTTGTTTTTTACTGACTTCTTAAAGAGAGCAATAAGTTTGGTTTGTGGCACTGAAAAATCTGTAAAAGATTCAAATTTTACAATTAAATATCTTGTTCAGTCTTTGTTGTGTGGGAGTCAGATATTCTGTGTTTTATCTTTTAGACTGGATATAAATGTTTATGGAATATAATATGGGAGACTGTTAAAAAAAGTTTGATTTTGTAATTTTTAAATATAAAAATTCCATAACATGAGTATCTGTGCCATTTAAAACATTGTTATAATTGGAAGTACATTAAGAACTTTTGTGAGCATTTTGTATATTTATACTCATTTGTATTTTAAACTTATATTGCAGGAAATTTTACCAAATATGTGGCCTATGCATGTAGATTACACAGATGTTGAATGTCGAAGAGTTTTGCGGAGTATAGGTTTGTCCTTTTAATTGCTTTATATTAAACTCTTTTGTATTTGCTTATTCCTTTTATGTGTGCATAATAAAATGTTCTTAATATTTTTATGATAAGAATTGGAAGCCTACGCATCTGTTGTTGATGCTTTTCGTGCTCAAGGCGCATTAACAGAAGAAAGAAAGAAACTGTTGCAAGATTTGTGTGTGGCATTAAGGTAAACATTTCAGATTGAATAAGTTCATTTTCTTATTCATTGCAAATAATACAGAATGTTGAGTGCATTTTTTCATGTTTTAAGAAAGTGGTTCTCTAAGAGGATAGTGCTGCATTTTGGAGAGTGTTTGAATTTTCAAGGAGGATGTTAGGCATGAAAAATGAAATCAAGGTTTCTTTAAATTTCAAGAGGGCAGCAGTACTAGCAATAATTTTAATAGTAAGATTAAGCATAATTTATTCAACCGTGAACACTTGTATGCAGTATAGCATCAGATTTTGCAGTTCTTGCTTCAAGCATACCATTCCTAACATTTAGTTGGATCAAAATGCTGTTGTATTTGGCAAAAGAAAAAAAATTACTTACAAATTGTTGAATACATAGTGAGTGATAATTTAACAATTCTCATTTACCTAAGTTATTCAATTGTATACTAACAAATAAATTATAAATTTATTAATTACTAGATATAATTTTAATTTAATAGCTCACAAAAGTGATTGAATGCTTTTAAGTTCTGTAAATGATGAAAAATTTTCAGATGAATTTACTTCAGATTAATTTTAGTTTACCTTTCTTTTCATTCCATTGATTAAATATCATGTCTACTTTTATAGTAGTATATTACCAAATTTGCTCACATATTCCTCTTGTGCATCCCCCAGCACTTTTAGATGAGAATTTGAAAACTTTGAATTGAAACTTGCTTAACTTGCAACTTCTGGCCTGGCTTCCATATGCATTTCAGATCCATTCATTCAGCACCTCAAAATTGTAGCTAAGGCATTCAATCCTACTGTTTCATGAAGGTAAAAGTTAAAATGGAACTTGGTTATAAAGAGACACCAGCTTTAGAGATTTAATTGCCAGGAAGTAATTTATAGGGACAAAAAAATATGTACCATATGCAAAGTGAACATCTTTTTTCCCTCTAGAAAAGTAAAGTTTCTTCAGTCAAATATCATCCCATTGTTTCTTACTGTAGACTTTCTCCAGTATCTATTTCCTGTAGAATATTAATGCTGTGTATGATAATTCTACAAGCTCAAGCTGTAACTGATCACGATATGGTATTCCAAGTATATATGCATGGTCTTATAGTATAAATTACTTCTCATATCAAAACAATTATTTCATTGCATAATTTTCTTGTCTCAGTTATCTAGCAGTAAAGGTAGAGGAATATTACACAGATAAATATATTGTGTTGTATTATTATATGATTATGTAGATTTAAATTTTAAGTATTTTTTGATTACCTGCATTTCCAGTTTCAACATTTGGTAGAATTTCCATGCATTGGTATATTTTCAAGTATGTGTGTGGCAGTAGCAACAGATGCATGCAAGTAGCCTACACATTTAAATCATGTGGATTTATACACTTTATAATTAACTGTCATTCCACCACTTGTAAATATGAAATATCAGCGGTATGGACTTCACCTCACATATTTTTTTATTTTTACAGTGTACTCCTTTTTATTATTCTTTATGAACAGAACTGTCCTAAAAGCTGGGAAAATAGCCCAATGTACAGTTTTTTCAAATTCACAGCTGCCAGTTTTTTTTTTATTATTTTTTATTTTGTAGGTAGCAGATAATGAGAAGGTACCAATTTCTAGTATTTTGTGGAAGCAGTGTTTTGTGAAGAAATTTAAAGTGAAAAATAGATAGATATTTTTAAATACAAATGTTTTATTCAGTTATATACTTGCATATAAATTTATAATTTATTAATTAGTATTTATGCAGTGCTAATTCAATTATATGCAGTATCTTACAAACATGAACTTTTACATTCCATTAATGTCAAAAATTTCAGATTAATTTAAATGATGCTATAAAACATGACTGAACTTTTGCCTAACCATCTCTTAATACTTTGGACATTTCTAAATTTAAATATTGAACTTGAAAACTAAATATGAGAACTATAGATGAGCTTTGCTGCAAACAAAATAATCTGTAGTGTACGTGTTGTCACATCTATGACATTATTTTGCATTGATGTAATAGAGAATATATAAGAAACATCTTTCTGAAATTTTTCAGTATAGACTTCTCACACCACTGCTGGACATCAAAATACTGCAGCATGAAAGAAGCACATAACAAACACGAAATTTGCATAAAAGATATGACATGATAAGGTATGCAAATAATCAGCACTTCATTTCATGCACACATTACAAACAGCATTAATGACACCTCAAAGCAAAATAAACAGATTGAAATGCCAATTTTTCATTTAGTAGCTGTGTTTAACTCATTTCTTGCATTAGAAGTTGTGTTATTCATCATATATGAATAAGGAACTTACACCGTCATGTATCAGAATGCGATAAGGGGAGAATTGTAGCCAACTGGGTATGTGAATTATTTGACTGTGAAGTTGCTGCTGGCATTGCTCAAGGATGTAATCACTGTGTAAAAATGTGGAGTCGTGGGTCCAGGAGGTCCCCTTATACACAGCATGTGTTTTCTTACGAGCCTGTCATTCACCAATGCTTGGAGGCAGCTGATGTTTTGTTCACATTGCTGTTTGGGATCATATAGTCACATTTGTACCTGGGTCAAGAAATTGAGTGTGTCTTAGGACCATATATTGACACATACCATATGATGATGTCTACAGGTGGTGTGTATTGGCAAAAATGTCGCAATTGTTTGGGCTTTTCTATATGCTCCTCCACTTACAGTTGTATATTCATTGGTATGCAGACACACCAGTCATGTGATATTGTCTTTTCTGATAAACTTGCTTTTACAGCATCATATTAGCTGTGTCTGTGTGTGGAGGCATCTAGAGGAACACTGGAAACTTGCCTTCTTCATTGTCATTCCAGCTCCTGAACTGATGGTATGAGGGGCCGTTTGGATACACACCCTATTCATCTCTAGTCCCCCATTTCCTGTTTTTTTGCCCAGCTAGCGTTACATTACTGAAGTATCAATGCCTATGGCTGTGTTGTGTTATTGGGACTTCCTTGTCTCTTCTTTTAAAGAGACAGTGCAAGATTGTGTATTGTTTATGCTATCATACATTTCCTTAATATACAAGGTGTTTTAGTGTTGCTGTGGTTGGCACATTCTCTAGACCTTTAATCACTTAAAAGCATCTAGTGAGTCACTGCAAAAAGACTGACACAGAAAGTATGTGTCATCTCGTATGATGGTTGAACTTTAGAATTGAAGCAAATAGATTGTAGAATCCTAAACTGTCATCCAATGTCTGTTTGATTCAATATCCAGTTGTTCTTTTGCCAGAGGTGAATGCTTTGAGACTTGTATCTGTATCTCAGAGCTACCTGAAATATTATTGTGCTTATTGAGAAAGGTTTTTAGGTTTTTGATGATAAATAAAAATGAAAAAGTATGTAAACATAAGAAAATTTCATTCATATAAGTATCATTTTATTCTGTGACTTTTTCCCATCTTTCCAGCAGCCAGAAAATTCCATTTTTAAAAATCATTAGGTTCATTTTTAAAGAAGTTATTGAGGTGCTGTTTGTTAGTTTGTGAAGTAGTGAACTCCAAGCTATTTGGCGAATTTTAAAGCTATCTGAAGAGGCAAGGTCTGTTGAATATGGGTTGCAACACAAACATCCCACCCATACTCAACAAGTCTTTTTGAGAATCATCAAAATGTTGAGGGAGCCCCTCTTGATGTTACTAAAATTCATCAGGCTTACCCCATCATCTTTTTCTTGTAACATTAGTATCTACTTGACATCTCCAGTAATGAGACAGTTCAAGAAAGGACTTTATTTCTTTTCAGCAAAATATTGCTTGCCGACACTCGAGCAAGCGTATTCTGCTCTGCTAAAGTGTGAGGTACCTACATATCATATCCACTAACATACCCAAGCTTCTTCAAATGATCATCTACTTTGTGAAATGTTTAGACTGTTTGATAGTACCTGAACTGTATAACTTGGAATTTCAATGACGGCTTCGTTTAATAGGTTGTTATTTACAAGGAATGATCATCCAGCTCAGGCATCATGTGCAAGGCTGAAATTTCTACTTATAATGTTCTCCCAGCACCTTCAAATTATGTCATCAGAAAGAGCACTTTGTCCATATCTGGCACAATTCAACAAGCACTCTTAACTGGCAATTTTTTGCTTTTTTTAAAATAAAAGCATAATGAGACGAAAATGAGCTTTTGTTTCTCCATTCTTAGTACTGTGATGAAAAAAAAAATGTGTCCTAATGCATGCTAGAATTAGGCAGCATGATCATAAGTCTATTTAAATATCTGCCTCAATCAAATCTGCTCCTTATCAGCAGTAGCAAAATAATTAGAAGAAAATGTTTTGCATTTGGAAAACTACAGAACTTTCTGGATGACCCAGTGACCATTTCATTCTATCTTTTTAATGTATTTGGGGTCACCAGTGAGTGAGCAGTAAAGTCTGAATGCTAGTAGTTCGACCCAGTTCCAAAACCTGGCAAATGGACTGTGCATTGGAACTTCATAGTTTTCCCAGTGTATAGTGTGCATACAAGCTGTTTCCCTGAGAGGTTTTCTATAAAGGCATCCCATTCCTTAGGCAGATACTCTTGTATGCTTTAGTGTAATGAAACAAACCATATTATAATTTATTTGTTTGATTCTGCTGTTAATGAAGTACTTTTAACAGCCAACTGTATGCAATTTGTGTTATTTATACTTTTTTAAAAAGTACTGCCTGCTTTAAAATGCATATAGGAAAAGAAAGTTGTAAGTTAAATCCTGAATGGCATGACTGCCTTCTGTTTGTCAGTTGGTATACATTAGCTTACAATTTAAAACGATTGTGAAATAAACATCACCGTATTGAATGGAAGTATATGAAGAAAAAGAGATTATTAAAGTAAGTAATTAAACAAATGTAACTACTAAATGCTGTTTAAGTACAGATCTTCATGAGTATATTCAAAAAGTTATGCCGCTAAGAGGGTTAACTTGAAACTAAAAAAAGATAATTCTGTTAAAAATTGCTGAAATGGATAATTTAAAGAATTTAAGAATTTTTAATATGATAAACTATTATTCAAGGCATCACAGAGTTAAAAAAAAGTTGGGAGACTGAAATCTGACCTAATTAATACATTGCAATAGTAATTTTTTGTTGACTATTTTAATATTAAAATAAGTGAAGCCTTGAATGTTTGCAGACTTTCAGCAGATGTGAAGTACTTGGTAATCCAAGGGCTTTGTAATAGTAATCTGCGTTATTGAAGTTAATGGGTGGGAGCTAAAATAAAATTTGATAATCATGTGGTATACAATGTACAACTCTTAGTTATTTGTTTCTTAGATTGTGTCATTAAAACTATTTTTAAATTTGTACGTGCTATGAAATGGTGGGGAAAATGAATAATTAAGACAACTAATTTTAGTTCCATCATATAAAAAGTAACTAAAAGCAGTCGGTCACCATGCTACGTGATTACCAAAAATTATGTAAGTGGAAGGATATAAAATCTCCATTTTTTTTCAATATATGTATGAACTAAGAGTTTTGAGTATTTGAATAAGATAACATTTGCTAACAGAAGGCAATTCAACATTTGATTAGGATGGTTAATTAAGAGTATGGAGAGGACTGAAAGGCTTTCTACAAGGGACAACATAGCTGTCCATCATGTCTGCTGACCAGAAATATCTGAGCCAAAGCATCCATGCTAACAGATGAATGACCCTGCAGGAACTGACTGCCACACTCAATGAGGGATATACAGAAGGCTTGTCTGTGAGAATTGAGTAGAAAAAAAAAAAAAAAACATTGATGAGATAAACAGAAGAGTGAATTGAATGCTTTGGCCCATAGCAGAACGTAGCTTCAGCCCTAATCTAAGCTCGTGAGCAGATGATTTTCATGCTAGATGACTGGAAGAAGGTAGCTTAATCCGTTCAGTTATATGAGCTGATAGTCTACTGATAGGATAACCTCCATGAGCTTATGAATCCAACTTGTTGACAAGGCATTATGCAAGCTGGTGTTGGTTCTGTAATGGTATGGGGCTAATTACATGACACGGATTAGGTGCTTTGCTCCACTAGTTGAGCTGCTTAATTATGAGGGGAAGTTGCAGGATAATGTATCCTCAGATGATTTGCGGAGCATTCGAGAGAATTTTGGCACATAATTTCGCCACCAAAATCAGTGGTCTCAGACTGCATGCCACCTGAATACATGATTTGGAAGCATTAGATTGGGCTGAGTTTTTTTTATAAAAATAAATATATTTAAAAATAAATTTTTAATTTCTGTTAAAAAATGTGTATAAAGATGTATGTAAATAAGAATCGTAATAATAGTATGGTAGAAGTCCAGAAATTCGCAATGCTTGGGACCGGAGGTTGTGCGGATTTCAGGACAGAAAAGATAAATCATATTATTAGACTAAATGTGTAAAATAAATAAGACATATTAGATACATTAAATTAAATTATTATATACATTATTGCAGTAATATACATTATTACATTAATTTATTATTATGTGTTAAATTATTATTATATACATGTATATTTATTATATTATTCATTTATATTAGTGGTTACAGGGATATTTAAATGCATTAAAGGCATATACAATAAAGTTATATAAATTAAGAGATATTAGTAAATCATAAAATAATTTTTTTATGTATTTCAATCATTTTTCTGGTAGAGGTTTGTTTTAAAACTTTAAGGTGCTCCAGAGTAAGTTCTTTTTGTAAATTATATAGAGTCAGAATCTCTTGCTGTGTGACACAGCTCTGTTCTAAAAATTTTAGGTATTTATTACCATGTTTCAAACCCTCATTAAAAGATATTTTCTGATTTCTACAAACTGAGTATTTGTTTCAGCGTCGAAATCGTTTTCTTGCTGTGGCGAGTTCAAAACAGAGCCAATGATTTTATCATCGGTCATCTGATATACTAGTGTTGGCTCATCTGAATACATGCATTCAATGATATCTTCTTGCAAAGCCTTCTAATTTACTCTTTCTTTCGAGTATAAAAGCAATTCTCTTGCTTTAACCCTTGCTGCACTGACCCTAAAACCAGAAAATTCTCTGTCATCACTCTCAATTTCAATAATCAGAGAAGATGGCCATACATTACACCAGGCATTTACTAATTAATGCTGTTTGGGAAACATAATTCCATGATTCAGCTAACAAATAAATACAATCTTTCATTGCGATTTTTTTTAATATATATATAAACACAAAGTAAAATGGAATGGTCACTTGAAAGAATTTTTTTTTCAGAAACTCTTGATTTATTTTTGCCTCGATGCAGATTGGAGGGAAAAAAATTTTACCATGATGTCTACAATTTGGTATTTCCGTTATGTGTCATTATTATTTGGTAATTATGATGTTATTATTCAGTAAGTATTTTTTCTTCGATATTTCATTCTCCATGTTGTGGTTTCCGGAACCTATTACATTGAATGTTTATATTTTGAGAGGCAATGCGGATTTCAGGTCAGTGGAATTTCAGTATTTGACTGTATTTCATGGAAGAAAAAATTCAAATTTATTTTTTATTTGCAATTTAAAGTCTTGTACCTGCAAGAAATCTTTTGCTGGTTACACTTTCTAATTCAAAATTATTAGCAGCTAAATATCAAATTTTTTGAGTGACATTTATTGTAAATAATTTTAATATTTTGAGAAAATAAATAATGACAGCCTGTTCTGTTTCTTTTACGCTGCAAAAAATGACAGATTATGAAAGCTTTCAGAATTTTAGAATAAAAAATATCAATCTTTTCTGTTTCTTTTATTTATTAAATTTTTCATCAACACATGTAGAAATGAAATATGTATGTATGTATATAAATAATTACACATTTCTTCATTTTTGACTATACATTAGCATTTGATGACATTTTGATTCTAATAAAGTTTGTAGCTTGGAGAAAAATGCTTGAAACAATCTTCATCACTGCTTGTAGATGCTGTTTAGTCAATTGAGTTCTTTTCTTTGACTTATTAATTTCTAACTGTAAAAAACGTTTCACATATAAATGTACTCCCAAACAAAGCAAAGCACTTTTTTTATTCATAATCGAAAGTATTTATCTTTTGACCAACAAAATTAAAAGTCGATCTAATCTGTTTCTTCAAATTTTTAATAAAATTTACATCATGCTGTAAGTTAATTATCTTGCATTTTTAGATTTTCTCATGCATTATCCACATTCAATTTTATTGAAAATGAAAATAATGTGAAATTAAAATCTGAATCTTTAACTCTTTTTACAAATTTTTCTTGCACGTTTTTGAGAATTTTCATTAAAGTAATGGCAGGATTTAAGATGTAGGAAATATGCAAAAAATTTTTATTGGGGTTGTATTGCTGATAATTTCAGTTTAACTTCAGAAGATTTTAACACTAGTGTACATGTCAGTGATAAATTTATATTGCTTGCAACTCTTTATTGAGAATATTTAAATGGTCAGTTACGTGAACAAGAAATGCTAAATCTGTTATCTGCATATCATTATGTAGGTCATCAATAGTTTTATGTATTTATTAATTTCATAAAAATTTGTATTTCATTTATTAAATCAAAAGCTGTTTTAATCCATCTCCTGAACTTAAACCACCTCACCAAGGTATAACAAACCATTTCTCCATACTCACTTTCACAATACAAAAAATTATTGATGTTACAGAGCTCATCCACAGATAAAAGTTTACTGTTTCTATAATATTATCCGTCTGCAAACTTTTGTACATAGAACTTTTTGATGAATAATAATGCAATGTATTGTGTAAAAATTATTCTGATTTTTTTCAGATGTTTATTAATTTCATTGCTATTCTGTTTTTTTACTAACCATAACAGCTGCACTTTAATTGCAAATGCAACTATTTTTAATCCAACTTAATTCATAAAGTATCCTGCGCACCAATTTTTCCATTTATGGAAATTATTTCTAGTAATTCCTGAATTACTTTAAATGCATCATTATTATGAAAATGGTGGGTTGTCATTATAGCTGTGATATCAGGATTCTCATCAACTTGGAGAATACTGCAAAGCCTGTCCTTTTCCCTCTTAACTGATATCGTAAATCACTAGCTATTTCATTAGTACATTCCACTATTGTGTTGTCAGACAAAGTAATAGTTTAAAGACCTGTTTGTCACAACAGAGAAGTTCAAACGTCTTAAGGAATTAGTCTTTAAAGAATTTGCCATCAGTAAATTGCTTTGATCACTTTGCAATAGCATGCATGAGAACAAAATGTGTATGAACTATAGCTTTGCTGGATTTATTTTCTTAGCTTAAAAAAAAGTGTTGTCATTGCTAGTTAGATTTTAAAAACTAACTTTACTTCCCTCAGTTTGATTTTTGTTGTGTGAAATTTTTCACTGTGTATTTGTTTCGTAATGGTCATGTAAACTTTGTTATAAATAAAAGATAGAATTTTATTGCTTAGAACATAATAAAAATACGTTTTTTTTTAAATTCTGAAAAATTCCATTTTATCCCCTTTTGTAGATGTGGCTTTCAGCTTAACCTCTTAGTAAAAATCACTATTATAATTTTATTTGTAATTGTAATTCAACAAAATTATTTTTTGCATATAAGGAACACTCAGAATTTAATCTAGGTTTTGATATACTGTAAATCTAATAAACACAAAGATCTCCAGATATGAACACCATTGAGCATATTTGTAATTTAATTGAGAAAGCCGTTTGTACCAACATCTACCGCAGCAGCACAGAGATGGATAGCTATCAAGAGAGTAGAATTCATTATTTCTTGTGAGAACTTCTGCTAAACTTTTGAGTCTATACTGCATTGAATGGAGCTAAAGGAAGTCTTACATGATATTAAGAGAGGTATTCCGTGATTTGTGACATGTTGGTATATGCAGAAGTTTAGTAAAGATAGATATGCCAGGTTGTCTCTGTCGCACAGCTCTGCATCCATCTAACCAGCTAGTGACTGACTAAAGGAAAATATGCATCAAAAGTTCCAGTTCAAAACAGAAAAACCAGAATGTTAAAGCTCTACCATTTGTCAGCTGGCAAACTGAATTTACTGATTATTCTGACAAAGGGAGTTCTTCCAACTTACTCCAGTCACACAATACATATCACCTAGCATTCAAACATACAGTGACAAAGCCCAACCTATTCATTCAGTGTCTATTTCCTTCCATAACAGTAGTGTACACGAGCTCAGTCTTCCATATCTTTCTCTCTGAAACTATAAGCATCCTATTTACCCTATTTTTATATTAGCGTATTTGAGAGGTTGAATATGGCCTGCAATTCCACCAGTTTGAGGTCACTGACCTAGATCTCTGAACATCATCGAGCACATCTGTCATTTAATTGACAAAACCATTTATATCAACACCTACCACAACAGCACAGTAATGGATAACTATCAAAAAGCATGACTGGACATTTCCTCTGAGGACTTGTGCTGACTAGTTGAGTGTATACAACATTGAGAGTCCTGTGTTTGATGGAGTTAAAGGAGGCCTCACATGATATTAGAGAGGAATTCTGTGAGATTTGTCATGTTAGTGCATACTGAAGTTTAGGAAAGATAAATACAGGTTTTATCTCTTTAAATATTGGTTCTAGACATGTATTTCCAGTTACAAAGTTTCTCAAAGTATGATAGAAAATTTTCTAAGAAAGGTTTTCGTGAAATGAGCAAGAATGTAAATTCTTAATTTTCGTATCAGTCTGTCAAACGGAAACTCCTGTTTGTAAAAGAAAATCATCATTCATTCATAAGTTGAATGCAAAAAGTTCCATATCTCTCTATGTGCAAAGCTTGCAACTTGCAGAGATATTAGGGAACACATTCACTGACTGAGATAGTTTTTCAGTGCATATATTCGACAAATGTCACCATTTATTAAAATTTAAGGAGTTTTATAGAAAATAAAGGTTGCTTGTTTTGATGATCTGCAACTGTATATTAGGGTGAAACAAGGCTACTTATGAAGGCTGTTGTTGGCTTAGTAAAATAGTAACCCTTTAATGGCCATGAATAAGCCTAGCTTGTATTTAAAGTGTGCATTATGAAGTTCACAAATAAGCAAATGTGCTGAGGTCGCTAAAACAAATTATACCACTGGAGACAAAAACTCTACTCTCAGAGCAGATTTTGTATACAGTTTGTTGAAATTTGGTAGAGTTTGATGAATATAGGTAATTTTATGAGTATGTTGTCTTTTTTTGCATAATTAGGAATATTGCCTTGTATCTGAGTTTTCTCATTCATAGTTTGGTGGTAATTTACATTCTGAGATAGTTACATAAGTAAAAAAATGGTAAAACTTTTTAAACTGACGAGTTAAATTCAGGAAAAGTTCTTTTTAAACTGACGCGCAAATTAGCAAAGTATTATGACAAGTTTTCAGAGGGTTTAAACATTTTGATATGTCTGTGAGTCCAGGAAAAGAAATGACTATAATAGTGGTTTATAATGTTTAAAAACTGTTTAATGTCTTCTATTTCCATGTCAGTTCAGTTTTATGTATGCTGCTAGCATGAAAGGGCAAGTGTTCTATTAAAAAATATTGTGATTTTTTTTTAAACATTCAATCCCCAGCTTTATTATTAGTTTTTTTTTAATTCTGATTGTAGAACATAGTTTTTCTTTAATTCCGATTTTTTATTGTTTCTATAAATTTTAGAATTCAACATTGGATAGTTGAGGCAACCTAAAGAGCAAATTATTACTGTCTTAATTTGTTTTCTTTCATCAGAACTGACTGCATTACTTTTACTGATGACTATAGATTATTTTTCTCCACGTAATAGTATGTAATGGAAAATTCAACATTTAAAACATTACTTTCTTCTGAATTATATTTTTGTGAATGCATCTGCCTTAGATCAAACGAGGTCTCCGAAAGACTGTTTAATCGCATATTTGTAGTCAAGATTATACTAGTAAATTTTTAATCATTGTATAATTGAAATCTCATCATTTTATTTTTGTTACATGAATGAACTATTCTGTTGGATCAACATTTAACTATATCTTAAAACTCCTTCCATTTTTTAAAATTTACATTCCCAGATTTTTTGAAAATTTTAGGGCAAAAATTTCAGATTTTATGGATAATCTTTAAAATATTTATTAGTGATATTTATTTATAATTACTACTTTAAAAAGTAGTATATATTTACAATTAAATAAGTTTTAATGTTTTTATTTTTTTTTAAAGTGTTAATTTTTTGTCTTTATACTATATAAGCATACCTATAGAAAGGCATAAAGCAGAAATGAGGAGAGCTGCTAATGATGAACATCTGAACACAATAGCAGAAAGGTAATATACTTGAGTATTTGATGTCTATGTCTTGTTGTGTAACAAAACACTTAATTTTCCCACATACTGAAATACACTCACTTCCAAAAGTTAAGCACAAAGATGTAAAATGAAAAAAAATCAACAAATACTGCTTTGATTGACACAAAATTGGGGAGGAAAGTAGCATATATATTTATGCATAAAACAAAATCAATAATTATATACAGAAATGAAAACAATATTAAATTTTTGTAAGTTATCAGATAATGACATACTGGAGACTTAAACAGAATTATGTATAAAGTGAAAATAAACAGCATAAAATGAAAAAAGGACATTAATAGGATATGTAACCCCCACTTATCTGTATAGTATACAAAGACACCTTGTGACCATGCTTTCAATTAGGTGGTCAACCACTGCAGAATTAAGGAATCGCCATTCTTTTTGTAGAGCAGTTTCCAGCTCAATAAGAGTGGCTGAAGGTGGGAAACGTGAAGATACAGCACGGCCGAGAGCATCCCAAAGATTTCCAATGGGATTAAGGTCGGGCGAATATGCTGGCCACGTCCTACGCGCAATCCTTTCACTCTCCAGGTCGTCATCGACAATGTCAACTCTATGGGGACGTGTGTTATCGTCCATTGAAACAAAAGTAAGGCCAACTGCTGCAGCATACAATCTCACAATGCATTCTAGGACTTCATCTTAATACCGGACAGCCGTCAAAGAACCTCATTTAAAAATGTGCAGGTCGGTGAGATATCCTAATGAAATCCCTGCTCACACCATAATGCTTCCGCCTTGGAATGCGTGATGTTTTTGGACTGACTGTGTGTTCGTTGTTCACGCCATATCCTTATATGCTTGTCATCTGGCTCCAGAGCAAATCTTGACTCATCAGTAAACATGACATTGCTCCAGTCAGACACATTACAATTGACATGTTCCCGGCACCACTGTAATCGTGCCCCTCTTGATTGGACGGATACAGGAACACAAACTTGAGGTATCTGGGCATGCAGTCCACTCATATGTAATCTTCAGCATACAGTAGCAGATATCGCCTAACCAATGGACTCTGTAACCATAGATGTCACATGTGTGGAGGTCGCTCTGCGATTCCGCTTGGCTACAATAGCAATATATTGATCTTCTGTGGGGATTGTAACCCTTGGGCGACCAGCTACGGGCCTTCGGACAACTGTCTGTGTAGTTTGAAATTGTGTCCGTAAACGTGAAATTACAGAATGATGAACGCTGAAGAAAAGAGCAACATCTGTGATCGACTGTCCTGCTTCAATGTGCACCAAAGCACGCCAGCGCTCAGAATCTTCCATTCATCTTCTGGAAGTCATAGAAACACGTATGTCTTGAAAACAAATTGTACGAAAGTTTTAAACACCTTCTATCAGCACTTACAATCAACTTCTGTAACCCTTCATAAAGCTGGCTTCTTGTAATACTGCCTTTTTTTTTTTCATATTACTTGACATGAAAGCGCAATTGACTGTTACATAACATATTTGCATACTTCCATCTACCTCTGCAGCGAATTGCAACCTCTTCAATTCTGGTTGGCTTCCGGAAATTAGCATTTTCCTCTCCGTGCTTAACTTTTGGAAGTGAGTGTATTTCCAATGTAAATTATATTCTCAAAAGCCTGCAATTTTTTTTATTGTGTAATAAATTGGCCTCAAAAATGCATAGAAGTATTTTTTTTTTTAAAGTTCAGAAAGCCTCTATATCCCAATGTTATCTCTATAGTTGATGTTTTAGAATAATAAATGTACATACTGAACTTTGAAATGGTAAACTTTACTCGAGCTACCACAGTTTTGAATATCATTATTCATATGCCCTTGAACAACTAGCCAGTTGAGTTCATTAGATTACATAAAGTTGGAATAGTTTATGATAGGCATATAGACTTTTCCAGACACATTGCTAATAATTCTTAAAAAGGAACTGAGTTAAAAATGCAGCATTTTATTTTTCAAAGTTATGGAATAATTCAAAATTAGTGTAAAGATATATGGTTTCTTTTTCACTATACCTAATGCTTTAGCAAATCGGAGATAAATGATTTAGTAAGCATACCTTCGGGTTTAGTTGGTGTGATTGTTTGAATGTGATAAAGCCATGAGGGCTATGTGCCTAAGAAATTCATGGAGGACTTCGTGTGGGGAGCTGGCTAATACGGTTTCGGGAATTTTTTAATAAAATATATCCTTTTGGTTTTCCTATTATCATGAATTAAGTTGTTAAACATCTCATAGGGGCAAAGCTCATGCATTTCTCTGCCCTTATTCTAACTTATTTAATAGCAGTACGTAACAGCGAGGTCAAAATGACTGAATTTCAGCTTTAGTAAAAATGGGTGTAATGAATCTATTTCTCGTTGATAGCTATAAATCACATTAAAATAATACCACACATATATTAGAAACAATGCACTTTACATTACATTTAATATATTTATTTCCCTAGCGACACTCTGGCGCTAGGTTCCTTTCTTACAGCGTCACATCTGAATCGCATCACGGAATACACAAATATGTATATCATTTTAAGAAGCTACATGTTCTATTCAAAGTGCAATAAATCTAAAGAGAAATAAAAATAGTATAAAAACAGTTTCTCACAGATGATAGTTCAATGCTACTTCTAGTGCGCATGCGCTATTCGTCAACATTCTCCTCTGTCGGAGACAGGCTGGCGCTAATATTTCTCAGCTAATACAAACCAATTTGTGTATGTTAATCTTTAATAGTTCATTAAAATATTTTGAAGGAAGTAGCCTGCTCACTCCCTGGCTAGCTGTGGAACGGATAATAATGTATTGGAGGTTTGCTGATTTGGCTGCTGCATTGACTACTGGATTAGTCTGAATAGTGTCTGTGTAATTAAAACTATAGAAGACTGGTAGTTTGCTTGAGATTCTATTTCTGCATTTGAATGGACTGGTGTATAAGGTTTCAGTGGATGTCATGGTTTTGCTATAAATGTGGGCCAGTTTCTCCTAGAAAAACTTCCATGAATGAATCACTCCTTCTAGGCTGATAAATATGCTCTAAGTATAACAAATACAGATCAAAGTCCAAAATCTGGACTTTCAATTTTCGAATAGGATAACCTCCTATATATATTTGTAGGAACAGAGAATATGAAATTCAAAGCAAGACTGGCATGAATCGAATATCTAGCAGGTTAGCTAAGATTCCTTTTTGTGAGAAATGTTATCTGCATCAGTATTTAGCATGTTATTTTCCCTTTAAACACCTGCCTGGTAGAGAACTGCAATTTTGTTTTTGTTTCTTGAGTTGTTGATTGGGGCAACTTTTTTTTGTGTTATCCAGTTCTACACACAATAATTGAAGCATGAAGACCCATGTTTGGATGCTGGCATATTTAGGAAAAAGCAATTTTAGCCAGCATTATCAACTGTGCTATTCCTTAGCTTTTTGATTCAGTGTAGGCTTAGTGTTTCCTCCAGATCTATTAATGTTAATCTTATCAAAATTAAAGTTTTACGAAACAATAGCATCTCCATTTTATACTTTTCTGAAAATTGTAATCATCATTCAACCAATGGATATCATCAGAATTTTGCATGCGCTAAAATACATATTTAAAGTAGCCTCTCCTTAAAATCGATGCAGCTGTAAAACCATCCAATAATTCTTTGAACATTTTAATGTAAAATCTGTTGTGTAGAGCATTGAAGGATCACGAGAAGACATTTTTGCTGATATTTTAAAAAATGTTTGGAATTTCAGATTCATGATAGTTGCATATTTGAAGTTTTGGGATATAACTGGTAAAAAGAGAAATTTTCTGATTGGAGAAATATGTGAAGAAATACTGAATGGAGATAATATAACTCCAATCTTCCATTGGGATCAAAATGACCAAGTTATCACTGAAAGCTAAAAGATTTTCCAGTGAGGAAAAATGGCAAAGTGCCAAGTGATATGGTTTTGATGGAAAAAGCTACAAATTATGCAATTAATATAATATGTGAAGAAATGTAAATGTGAAATGAAGGTGATGTAACTGATGTCTTTATTGCAATGACAGTACCCCAATCATCAATCTATCAATGAAATCTGTAATATGCTTTTAAAGCCAGAAAATATTGGCACCAATAGTAAAGAATGTCACAAAGAGTTTGTTGAGAATGAAAGAAAGTCAATCGTCTATTTAGTGGAAATTCTCAACACCTCAATTAAGTAACTTGAACTGTAGAATTTTGTAAGGGATCAAGAAGCTGTGTCTGTATAAATTTAAAGTCTTAGCCAAAAGAAGACTTATATTAAATGAAATATTTCAACGTTAAGTTTTTTTTTTTGTAAATTTTGGTTCTATAAAGGCCATACAAATGGTTCATTACTTCACAAACAACCATTTCATGATTGTAATTTTATGATTTCCATATGTCATCTTATTAGATTTAAATTTATGATCTAAAATCTGGAACAGCGTAAGTCATGTAAATCTGGATTCTATTCTGGTGATTCTCAGTCTTAGTACTGTATCTGTTTTATTACAGGCTGTTTTCTGGAAAGGTATAAAACAAGTCTGCTTCTCAAGTCCCCTCATTTCTTTGACATGGCCCTCATTCCTTTGATATCATTGGTCAACTAACAAACTAATCTACATAAAAGCTTTGTTTGTTGAAGGCTGATGTTATGCTGCATTAAAAGAAAAGAAATGCCTATTGCTACAGCTTATAGTTTAGTTTTTTGCCCTTACAGTTTAGCATTCTTTTCATAAATTACCTCAGTGTATAACTTCATAACTAAGCAAATAAAGCAATTGCCATTTTTGAGATAGCTGTAAGAATTTTCTTTTGAAACATGCTTGTCGTTTCTCTAGTTTTCACTCTTTGCTACACTGCTGTTAAATCTAAATATCATGGGGTATGTATCAAATAAAAAAAATGGGGTTACTATCATCTGTTAAGGTACTAACCTTATTTACTGCCCTTCAGGAGATCATCTTCTTGGTGAGACGGGTGTCACAATCCTGGAGCCCCAGTGATCTATCCTCTTTCCCGTCTCCTCTGCTCTGAGCTGAAGCTTTCTTCCTCCCTTGTGGTTCTCCTCGTCGGAGGTTGGGGCTCGTTATGAGAGACTGGAACAGCCCTTGTCTCTGGTTCTTGAGTGACGAGAAAACTGTCCATGTGTTTGCCGTGCGTGGAGACCCGTGTCACTGGAAAAGAGGGTCCTGGTAGTTGAGGGGCGAGGTACTGTCCCCAACACACTGCTTTGGCCTCCGCTTCAGTTAAACGGGAGGCACTTTGTTGTCCTCACAGGTGTCAACCGGCTGGTCACTAGTCCTTAGTGTCAGTGGCTTGGGGACAAGCTCTCGGGAGTACCCGCTTTCGGGAAAGCCGACTGTGGGACTTCAGTCTGCGTATATGTCCGGCTAGCCCTGGCGTAGAAATCTGCGTCCCCTTGTTGGGCTCCATGGTGGGTGGGGCGGTCGGACCCGAATCTTTTTCCATTTCAATATGAATGCTATGATACCTTCTTGCTCCAACAATGTATCCGATACTCCGACTGTGACCAAAAGACTAAGAAGTGACATAGAAAGCACTGTATCAGATCTATCTTGTCCACATTTCTTAATTATTACCAGCTCCGAAGAATTGAAAAAAATGTCACCCTTTGTAATAAACAAACATCTTTTGTCTTCTGTAGGAGAACTGAAAAATATTAAGAGACTTCGATCTGGAGACCTTTTGATTGAAACTGCGTCCGGAAAACAATCTGAAAATCTTTTGAAACTAACCAAATTAGGACAAGCAAACATTGAAGTTAAACCACATAATACTCTGAACTCGTCCCGAGGAGTAATCTCTGAAATAGACTTACTATCAGTAACTGAAGAGGAATTCGTTAAAGAGTTGGCAGATCAAAACGTGTGCGGTGCTCGTAGGATCAAAATACGGAAAGACGGTCAACTCATTCCCACTAAACATGTCATACTTACTTTCAAGTCTCCTAACTTGCCGAAAAACATCAAAGCTGGATACCTAAACTGTTCAGTCAGGCCGTATATACCGAATCCAATGCGTTGCTTCCAATGTCAGCGCTTTGGACATGGAAAGACCTCTTGTCGCGGCAGCCTCACGTGTGCTCGATGTTCCATCGTAGGACATGCCAGTGAAGGCTGCTCTGCTGCCCTCTTATGTATAAATTGTAAAGGCGAACACCCAGCCTTTTCAAGATCATGTCCGAAATGGCAGACAGAAAAACAAATTCAAAACATTAAAGTTACACAAAAGATATCATTTGCAGAAGCTAGAAGACTTGTTCTCTCTAACCAGCCAAAACTTAATAAATCTTACGCATCTGCAACTAAATCATTCAGATCAATATCAACGCAAACTACAGTTACCGCACAGAAAAAAGAACTAGCAGTGACAGTAGATCCTAGAAACCAAAAATCAGGGAAAAAACCTGATGCTGAAACTAGTGCACCGGTGACTACATCCAAGGGAAAACAGGATGTCCAACAGAACAAACAAAGAGATGATATCAAGGAGAAAAATAAGCAAAAACCCAGGACCCCCAGTCAAAGTTCTATCGCAAGCATGAGTTCAGGACGCCTAGATGACTCAGATGAAATGGATGTTGAAGAAGGGTTATCCCTCCCGAAACACCTTCTGCCTCGAAAATCAAAAAAACAACACCGCCAAAACAGGCATCCATAATGGGTACATTTATTTCGTGGAATTGCCGGGGTTTCCGTCAAAACCTGGATAATATCAAGGATATAATCAACATCTACCAACCTGCCTGCTTTGCACTTCAAGAGACCTTGTTAAAACCAAGCAGCCATGCTAAGATACGGAGATACACCACAGTAAGAAGGGACAACCCATCTGGGGATCGTGCCTGTGGTGGTGTGGGCCTTACCATCTC
The DNA here is from genome assembly GCA_000611955.2 of Stegodyphus mimosarum. Lineage (NCBI taxonomy): Eukaryota > Metazoa > Arthropoda > Arachnida > Araneae > Eresidae > Stegodyphus > Stegodyphus mimosarum. The sequence goes on from KK120828.1 coordinate 38,958, forward strand.
CCACAATCACCCGTACACTGTTCTTCCTTTGACGACCTCCCTTCAAGCTGTGGGGATTCAGATTAATTTACGTTCTTCAATCTCAGTATGCACTATCTATTTACCCCCACATGAGCATGTAGATCAGCGAGATCTAGACAATATAACAGAGCAGCTCCCAGAACCTTTTCTGCTTTTAGGTGACTTCAATGCACATAGTACCTTATGGGGAAGCAGAGACACTAATTCAAGGGGCCGGCAGATCGAACAGCTAATGGAGGATCATTCTATCTGTCTGCTTAATAACGGAGAAAACACCTACTTTCATCAGCCGACTGGAACATTTCATGCAATTGATCTGGTGCTCTGTTCTCCATCTCTACTCCCCCTTTGCTCCTTCAGTGTAGGGGAGAATCTTTACGATAGTGACCATTTCCCAGTGATTGTAAATATCGCAGGAAAGTCTGTGATCTCAAGACAACCCCGCTTACTTTATGATAAAGCTGATTGGGATCTTTTTGTCTCTTGCGCTGTGCTGACAGAAGAAATGGTCAATGATGTGGACATTAATACAGCAGTAAAAATGATCTCCCATACTATTGTACAAGCAGCTGAACTTTGTATTCCAAAGTCCTCGACAAAGTTCCCAAAGTTCCCTAAACCCTGGTGGAACAGTGATTGCCATAAAACTATGAGAGAGCAAAAGAAAGCCTGGCGTATCTTTCGCCGATACCCAACACTGGCAAACCTTCTGGCCTTTAAAAAAGCTAAGGCGAATGCTAGGAAAGTGAGACGGCAAAGTCAGAGAAAATCATGGGCAGCCTACGTGTCTACTATTACCTCCTCAATGTCTAGCAAACAGGTTTGGGAAAGAGTCCGCAAAGCCTCTGGACTTTACAATGATTATCCCCTCTCTGCTCTAGAAAAAGATGGAAAGTTGATAAGCACTAGAGAAGAAATCGCCGATGCTTTAGGTGATACTTTTGCTGCTGTATCTGACAGTAACAATTACTCAAAAGAATTTCTGCCCACAAAGACGCGCTTGGAAAAGACCCAAATCGACTTCTCCCATCCTAATGCACAATCCTATAATAAAGATCTCACCATGTTTGAATTAAGAAGTGTAATATCTCGCACTGATAAGACCTGCCCTGGCCCTGATGGCATAAGTTATTTGATGATAAAGCATCTGTCCTATGAATCTCTACTGGTCCTTCTCGCTCTGTATAATAAGATATGGAAGGAACAACTTTATCCTACCGCCTGGTGCAGGGCCTTTGTAATCCCTATAGCAAAACCCGGCAAAGATCCGAAAAATCCTTTAAATTACCGCCCCATTGCCCTCACTAGCTGCCTTTGTAAAATCATGGAAAAAATGGTAAATCACCGTCTCACCTACTATCTGGAGACTAACCACTGCCTATCGCCCCACCAAAGTGGTTTCCGTAAGGGAAGATCTTCACTGGACAATGTCCTGTTTTTAGAAACTGCAATACGCAATGCATTTGTAAAAAGAAACCATCTGGTTTCAATCTTTTTTGACATGGAGAAGGCATATGACAGAACTTGGCGGCATGGAATTCTTCATGACCTCCACAGCACAGGGTTGAGAGGTAACTTACCTATCTTTATTCAAAACTTTCTGAAACACCGCTCTTTCCAGGTCAAGATTGGCCCGGTGCTTTCTCAAACCTTTATACAACAAGAAGGTGTACCCCAAGGTTCAGTGCTTAGTGTTACTCTTTTCAGCCTAAAAATTAATTCCATTTTAAAAGAACTTCCTCCCACAGTGCGTGGTTCCCTATATGTTGATGACCTGATGATCTACTGTCACGGTCAAGATATGAGATACATTGAGAGACAACTCCAAATTGCTCTTAACAGAATTGTAAAGTGGTCCAACAGCAATGGGTTCAAATTTTCCAACCAGAAGACCGTCTGCGTGCACTTCTGCCGCAAAAGAAATCTACATCCTGATCCAGAGCTGCATCTTGACGGCTCTCCGATCCGCGTTGAGCCAGAAGCAAAATTCTTGGGTGTTATCTTTGACAGAAAGCTCAACTTCCTTCCACATATCTTAAATCTAAAGAAAAAATGTGCTAAAGCTCTCAACATTCTGAAAGTCCTGGCCAATACTTCATGGGGAGCAGAACGTTGTTCTATGCTCCGCATTTATAGAGCTTTAATCCGTTCCAAACTTGACTATGGCTGTGTTATCTATGGATCAGCAAGACCTTCTGCGCTACTGAAATTAGATCCAGTCCATCACCAAGCGCTACGGATTTGCTGCGGAGCTTTCAGAACATCTCCAGTACAAAGCTTATACGCCATCTGTTTCGAACCATCTCTGAAATTCAGACGCAAGCAGTTGTCCATAGATCTTCACTATAAAATAATGTCGCATGCCGAACATCCTGCACGATTCATGACATCTGATCAGTACTGGCGTAACTACCATGCACGCCCTTCATGTATCCCTCCTTTTGATCTCCGCATTCACTCACTCATTGAAGAATTCAACCTAAAAGATCTGATTCCCAAAAGTTCTACCTTTTTCGGTATTGCTCCCTGGCAAGAAGTGAATATTCACCTACTCAACATCTTTGGAGAACTTAAGAAGAGCAGTACCAACGACGTCCAATACCAACAAATTTTCCTGGACCATAGAAACAGCTATTCTAACTATAAAGCAATTTTCACTGATGGCTCAAAGAATCACGATCATGTCGGGGCAGCTTTTGTTTGCGATAAAGTAATCAGGAGTAGTAAACTTCATAAGGCTGCATCTGTCTTTACTGCAGAAACATTTGCCATTTTGAACTCCTTAATCTTTATCTCCAAGCAGAACAGCAGAAAATTCATCATCTACTCTGACTCACTGAGCGCCCTTGAATCAATTAATGCAAACACTGACCACCCTATGATCTTGGAAATTTTAAAGACTCACCTCCATTTGAGAAATGCAGGATATTCTGTAATGTACTGCTGGGTGCCTGGACATGCTGGCATCAAAGGTAATGAACTCGCTGATATCGCTGCAAAATCTGCTGATACTCCCTTCGATAATGATGTCCCTTTTACAGACATACAGAAGTACATCAGAACAAAGATCTTGTCCAGGTGGCAAGAACTCTGGGAATGCCAGACTCTGAACAAATTAAGGCAGGTAAAACCCAATCTGGAGTATTGGGAATCAAAAGGGAATCGAAAGGAGGATGTACTGTTGACTCGCCTACGAATTGGACACTGCAGGCTGACTCATCAGTATCTCTTGAAGGGAGATAATGAGCCTATCTGTGGCACCTGCAACGTTCCTACTTCAGTGAATCACATCTTAACCTACTGTCCTGCTTTTAGTCAGAAACGTGAACTACATTTTAACTCAACGAATTTTAACTTAACAGATCTCATTGGAAGAAACCCCCACGTCAACCTCATAAGTTTTTTAAAGGACATCTCCTTTTACCATATGATTTAAAGTTTTTCCTTTTAACGTACTCTACCTGTTGTCCTGCTTTTAGTCAGAAACGTGAATTACATTTTAACTCTACGAATTTTAACTCAACAGATCTCATTGGAAGAAACATCATAAGTTTCATCAACATCATAAGTTTTTAAAGGACATTTTAACTCTACGAATTTTAACTCAACAGATCTCATTCGAAGAAACATCATAAGTTTCATCAACATCATAAGTTTTTAAAGGACATCTCCTTTTACCATATGATTTAAAGTTTTTCCTTTTAACGTGCTCTACCTGTTGCCAGAGCTTTTCTCAAAGCCATTTCTGGATGCCTTCATCAGCATTCCAGGTTCATTTCAACAATTCATCCAATACAATGTGTTTGTACTTTTGAACTTTATTCATCATTCGTCTGGCGCATAATAATCTTCAAGGTTTCGTGCCATTAAAAATACCAACCAACCAACCAACCTTATTTACTGTTTTAGTCTGTGAAGGGTCTCTTGTGTGTTTTGAGGTACACACAGAACACATATATCTAGTTGTCTTTTATAAAGCCCTTTGCATGGGAAATCGTCATCTTTTAGTAGGTGGAGATATTCCTTTTCAGCTTGCTTTTTATGTTGCACTACTAAAAATTGAAAGCATTACCTTGGATTAAAAATGTGTAATGACTTTGCAAAATTTAGATATACCCCCTAAAATGCATTAGTGTTCTGTCAAAGCAGTTATAAAAGATACATCAGTCTGATATGTGCAGTTGCAGTCATCTGAAATTTGAGATAGTTATGTTGTAATTGAATAGAAGGAATAATGTGAATGATAGAAGTATATTGGATGGATGAAGAAATGCTGGAGGTCGGTTGAAGATAAACAGATATGACCATAACGACATGATACGCACTCTAATATCACACACAGATTATGGAATAATTATGAGAGGAATCAGATTGTTTCCAGAAGACATAAATCTGAATTTATGCCAATTGCATGTAACTTGTAATTGCTCGATACTTTGATCACAGACAGCACTTTCATTAGGTTCTGTCTTTTCTTCTGTAGACAGTCCAATATTTTGATAAATTGTGTCTTGTAGGATTCTTGAGGATGGATTATATACACACAGATCAGTTATTTCTATCCATCTGTAAAATTCTTGATATAGGTTCAGCTCAGACAACCTGTAAACATCATTAAGTAGAGTCTAAATCAACATCAGTACCTTTTTACTGTGACATAATCATTTAATTTTAAGAAAGATTCTTATTAGTTTTTGGAATGTGGTTGTTATTAGAGAAGATAGCTGCCTCGTGTGGGGAGATAAAGCAACAAATGTCGGCAATGACTTCATCTTTTCTTCTGTGGATTAGGAATTGCTCATGTATTGAGGTAAAATTCTGTGCCTGTAGATTCATCCTTTTATTGATGGATTCTGTGTTTAGGGATGCCCATACAGAATGCACAAAGTTTAGAGATTCCTACCAAATTAAATAATTCTTCATTAGCAACGGCCATCCTGATCCCTAGACTGAAAGCTGTGTGAGTATTTACTAAGAAGGAATTCTGTAGATTTTTATCTCTTGCCCTGTATACTGTTTTACCTGTTATCTTCCTGCTGCATAACTTGTTGAAAAATGTGACTGCATTTGTGAGCTTTTTCACATTTCAGCTTGTGGCCTATATGCATGCTGATAAACAAATATTATTACATTTTTTGTGTCATGCAGGTTTGTTGTAAAAATTATTAGAAAATTCAAACATTTTTTTTTTAATTAATTTATAGTGCCTTGCATAGATTTTTTGCCCAGATGTATTCTATAAATTTCTATGAAAATTAAAAATTAATTTTTGTTTTATTCACAATAATCTGTTTGTTGCTTATTCTTTGAGCAGGAGTATAGTTAGCTACGAGCTAAAATAGTGACCTTTTCATTCCGCTTCCTATTGAGAAAGTCAAGAAATAGTCTTTGGAAGGTGTAGAAATGTGGAGCATTTTGGCGATTTTCTTGATGCCAGACCTTTTGCTTTGGAACTGATTCCATAGAATGCGGAGCAATTTGGCAATTTTCTTGGTGCCAGACCTTTTGTTTTGGAACTGATTCCACAGCCTATAGCTAGCACTGTAACGAACCGTAATTATCATTTTGTCGTCGCTGTTTATGGTGAGCCCATTTCCATCTCTCCACTACCGTTTTGTTGTGATGAATCGGGTAAACAGTTTCTTTGTAACACATAATTAATTACTGTGACACAATCATTTGCTGCAGAAGAAATATATAGAGAATGGATGTTTTCAAAGATGGAACATTATCAATGTGTCTCGTTTTGCCTGAAGTATAAAGTTTTTTGAAAATTAGAAATAACTTGTTTAATTGTCCATAACCTTTTGCGCATTGTTAATTCTCTCTTTAATCTTCAGTGAAATTTCTCATGGGGACATACTTCTGGGGGGGGGGAGAATAAACATCACTATTGAGCATCACCTTTCTAAAATGACCATCTGCATGGAAGACCAAAATTATTTGAATTTGTGGGTGGTCATCTTAAAAAGGTTTTACTGTTCATTTTGTTTCTGTGCCTTTTCCCGGGATGCTGTAAATAGAACAATAAATAAATAAAATTTAAAAAAAAACATTTCCATGGCATTTGGAAGGCAGCATGTTATTTATTTGAATGTATGAAAAATATGACCAAAATCTAAATGTTAACACGTTGACTGCCATGGCAATTTTCGGAAATCTGGCCTAAAATGACAAATTGATTTAATCACATTATAATATTAAAAACTCTTATTCTAGTACATAGTTAACATCAAAAAGTATAATTTTTTTTAAATGGTTTTATGAATTATCTCGTAGTTGGCTTCTGTAACAGAAATCTCTTCGCGGAAGCCAACTACAAGTTAATTCACACGCAGACCACCTATCACAATGGAAAAATATCTATGAAACTGAATATAATTCGAGATTACAATAATAGAATGTCTGGCATTGAACGATCAGATCAAATGCTTTCCTACTACTCATCTCTAAGAAAGACAATTAGATGGCCCAAAAAGGTTTCACTACATACACAGTCCAGTCACATTAATGTGACCATCTGTCAAAAGCCAGAATAACCACCTTTCGCAGAGCGGACTGCTGCGAGACGTGCAGGAAGAGAGTCACATAGGTCCCTGAAGGTGTTCTCTGGGATGTTGAGCCATGCCGACTCTAATGCCGTGGCCAGCTGCGCTAGATTACGCGGTTGAGGATCCATGGCGCGAACAACTCGATCGAGATGGCCCCACAGATGCTCGATTGGGTTTAAGTCAGGTGAGTTTGCTGGCCAGGGGAGGACGGTAAACTCATCCTGGTGCTCTTCGAACCACGCACGTACACTGGCAGCTGTATGGCACCTCGCATTGTCCTGCTGGAAGATGCCATCATCCTGAGGAAAAACAATGCGCATGTAGGGGTGAACATGGTCCGCAAGGACAGATGCGTACTTGTATTGATCCATTGTGCCTTCCACAATGATCAGTGAACCTAGAGAATGCCAGGAAAACATTCCCCAGACCATAATGCTCCCGCCTCCAGCTTGGACCGTTCCGGCAATGGTTGCAGGGTGGTTCCTTTCAGAGGTTTCACGCCTTATACGCCAACGTCCATCTGTCCGATGGAGCATAAAACGCGATTCATCCGAAAACGCAACCTGTCGCCACTCAGTGGACGTCCAGCTGCTGTACTGGCGTGCAAATTCTAGCCTTCGCCGTCGATGAACAGCAGTCAGCATAGGTGCACGAACCAGGCGTCTGCTTCGGAGGCCCAGACGCAGCAATGTTCGCTGAATAGTACTTTGGGAGACACTTTTGGTAGCCCCTTGGTTCATTTTGGTGGTCAGTTGCTCAACGGTAGCCCGTCTATCTGCCCGAACGCATCTCCGCAACCGTCGTTCGCCTCTGTCATCTATGGCCCGTGGTGCACCACATTTGCCACGTCGCTGATTTTGGACAGTCCCATTTTGCCATGCACGGTACACTTTTACCACGGCGGCACGCGAACAGTTCACAAACTCAGCCGTTTCGGAAATGCTTCCACCCTTGGCCCGAAAGCCAATGATCATGCCCTTTTGGAAGTCGGATAAATCGCTTCGTTTCTGCATTACGCCAACGATTGAAATGTTTTCCGAAGCCCTCACACACCCTTTATATACGCTCAACTGCACTGTGCTGCCACCTGCCTTCTGTGATTGGTTATTTAACTCTGACATGGAAAGTATGTGGTGGTCACATTAATGTGACTGGACTGTGTATTATAGAGATATATATATATACAATGCTCACAAAATTTTTCAAAAAGTAATTTCTACAATAAAACTGTTAAAGTTCAGAGAAGAATTCATCGTTGCGTTGATTGGAGAAGAGATTCAACCAGTTTCGAAAAAATTAGATTGCAAGAGCTCCATTATTTAAAGAGTTCACCACCTACCGAAAAAAAACAGCATCCGACAAAGCTATGTCATATATGTACCCAAGCAAAAAAACGCCGAGAAATGCGTTATTTCTGTCCAGCCTGTAAAGAGAAGCTAGCCCTTTGTGTGGAAGATTGTTTTAAGAAGATCCTCAAACAATAAAGTATTATTTCTTGAATTTGAATTAATTTTTATAATTATATTTTTTGTTCGTTTTTTAATAAATTTTCTGTTTATGCAAGCCAGCATTGATTTTTTTGTTCATTTTTCAGAAGCCATCTATCAGTATTAGCACTAATATATTCCGAGTTTAATCGTAGCTGCATAAAAATGGCAAGTAAACACAGTACGAGATAACTCGTAGTTGGCGTCCTAGGAAAGAACACAATCTATGAGTTATCTCATAGTTGTCAGTCAACGTGTTAAAGGAACTAATAATAATTTGTGGAAGTAAATTTGATGAACTGTAGTTTTGAATGTTAAATATAATCTTTTTCTAAAGTTGCTGGAATGGATATGATGGAAAATGAATATGCTGCTGCATGAAAATGGAAAAATTAGAGAATATTCTGGTTAAATGATGTAAAATGAAACCACTGGTGTCATCTGTTTGGCAAGAAGTAAACAAAGAGCAGCTAAGAAATAAATTCCAGGAAAGCTGACTGAAAAAGGAGAGATTAGAATTGGTTTCCAATCAAAATATTTGTATAGATGTGAAATATCTCTTGAAATTAATTCATCAACTGAAGAAGTTTTGTGAATAGTTTTGGCTGTAGCAAAATGCAGAATGTCAGTTTTTGACCAGAAGTAATAGGTAACAGGAGATTTATGTTCCCTCCCCCTAGTTGCAAGTCCAATGCTGTTTTCTGCAAAATTTCAAGAATTGTGTGTCAAATGTATATTAAACCACATTAGTAAGGAATATTATAGATACCCTTTGGAGTTTATAGCTGGAATGGGATCTAATTAAAGTGCAAACTCTTAAAAGGAGGAAACTATGTGACAGTTAAACTTATGTAAAATGTGTGTAATTTCTTAACTAATCATTGGAAAAAGCAGTACAACCACTGATTCTTACAATTGTTCAAAATCAAAGAGTATTTTTCTTAATGTCCAGATGAAATCTTTTTGATTACTTAGTCAATAGCAGAAGTGATACAGAGGTGAGAAATAATATCTTAAGAGGAATTGAACCTCTGTCGATGCCCGCTATCTTAAATTGTTGAGTTCCTGTTTGAGAATTCACTTCAAGAACTTCATTGAACCTCTGAATGGAAAATGCAAGAATAAAATGAAGGTAACTTTTGTGTGATAGAGTGACAAAATTTATGATGTACAGTAATCCTTACATTAGATTTATTGTGTGCTGCCAGGATACAGCTTATAATCCGGCAGAACCCAGTTCTGCCAAACGGCCTAGGAGCGTTCTCGAACGAACATTCAACATCTTCCCTAGAAAGCCGAAGCGGAGGTGTATACTTGACTAGGGATTCTATCTTTATTCCAAATTATTCATTAGGGCACTTCATGGGCCTAACCCGGCGATCTTAATTAATTCTAGTTTCCCGCCAGACCTAATCTGGCCTTGTTTACCCGGGAACCTTATCCGTGCTACCCCTTCAGAAATTTTTTGCCCCCCAACAACCAAGACCTCTGCCTCCTTAAAACCATGTATCGTGTAAATAGCACATTAAAACTGTAAATAGATAATTATTTTATTTGAACCCATGTGTTTTGTTTAAAGCATCTTAAAATATAAAATTTCCACTTTAATTCTCCGTCCACAGAAATTAAATACCTTAATTAGAAACGCAGCAATTAATTTTTAAAATATAAATACTTTTCCTCAAAAATAAATTCGCTTTAGAAGCTAAAAAGATCTATTTTCAACTTTCGTTAAGAATACGGATCTTGTAGTTCAAACCAAACACTCTCCTTAAAAGCATTATACATCGATTTTACTGATAAGGCACGAACACATTCCACTCACTGTAAGTTCGAACACCCCCCCTCCACTTTCCAGTCGTCTTTCCCCCGCACAAAGCAAGCTCTTAGGTCGCAAGACCTGCTTTCCCCCCCGCCCATCCCCAAGGCATTAGCAATCTCTGCGACTCTCTGCGATACCTTAACTACCTTTCCCGAGCCCTGGGGCTATTGAGCTTCCCGGCCGTAACCACTTTCCTTTCATTCCTTCAGCACAATGCTTTCAGGAATCCTCCTATTCTTCTCCTCGATCTTCCTACTTTCTATGAAAGTTTGGAAAATTGAAGGATCTTTATCAACTCCTCTTCACCCTTCTTTTCACTTAGTGAAAGAAGTTCGAAGATTCCCTAGTCCATTGTTGGACTCCTTATCTATTTCCTACTTCTCATAATCTTTAACTCCTCTGTCTACCGTACTTAGCTATTGCTCACTCTTAATCATCTCAGTCTTTCTTAATTATGTTGTGGAGGTAATTGCATTTAATTGCAAAGGTACTCCGGAAGTCAACGCCTTGGGCCAGGATACAGAGAAACAGGAGGCAATTAGGTATATTGATTTCTTAAATAAGCTTAATAGCAAAGTCAGTGAATTCATGGCTTAGATAATTATGGTTAATCTTTATACTTCAAACAGATCAAGTGTGCCATTAACATAGTTGAACTAAAGAAGGAAGTCTTATATTTTAAATGATTTTGATTTATAATAATGCCTCTAAATATTAGAAAGAGTGCAATTGAGATGTCTTCTATGGCTAATCCTTCAAGCTGGCAGTTACAACTATTTTGGAATCCAAAATATATTTGAGGCAAAGTTTTATAAGTGAAATTAATTTTAATACATGAGTGATGAAATTGCCGAAGCTAAATTTCTAGGCATTTCGGCACATGTTGGACTAGATCTTTGAATAATAATTTTACTTCAAATGAAACTGTGATTACATTTTAGCAGAAATATTTTTTAATTTATTAAGAAACACCAGTGTTGTTGACTAGTGAAGGGAAAACTATGGAAGCTAAATGTTTAGCTAGCTTGTGTTACATTGCCGTACTTCCAGGATGGAAGACATGAGACAGGTTGTCTTATGTCTTCAAATTATGTTGTCAGATTTTTTTTTAATAAAACCTATCAGCTAAATTTCATGTTAAAACTAGGTTAGAATTAATGTTCAAAGGTTGAAAGTCACAGCATAATTATACAGAGGGTAAAAAATCTTTCCAGAGGTGTGAAAGCGTATTGCCATTCCAGGATGTCAGAACAATATCTTGCCTTTCTTCTGCTTCTCAGTGAATAACAGAAACACTGCATGGAAGTCCAGTGTCCTGTCGAGTCATTAGGTTATATCAATGCAGGAACATGATAAATATGCAATGTCCTCTATTAACTCTAGACCTCCCGATTTCATGTCGGATGTGCTGCACTTACACCATGAAGGCATGCGGAAAGGAGGAAAAAAATACCTTGTAGAATTTTCAATTATGGCTGAGGAAGTCTGCCCACTGGCCAGCAAAACAGATGGGTTTTTCTCATGTGGAAGAAACCTGTTCATTGCAAATACCTGCTGTAGTGACACACTGGTAAAAGGCAATGCCTAGATGTAAAATTATTGAATGAAAACCCCAAACCTGATCACAAATAATGTGTATTTTGAGATGAGCATGGTACAGTTCACAGTAAGTGGAGTAAGGGATTTCATGAGCGAATTGAAAGGATTTGTGCTGACTGTCAGTAATTTTTGTCTTTTTGGTCCATAGATGGTGTCAGGATCTTCATTTTCTATCACTTAGCTAGAACCTTCTTAAATTTATCTCTGTTGGTCTTATGTATACACTACTTCCTTTTCTTATCATTTTTATTCCTACTGCTGAAGAAACAGGTTCTATTTCACCTTTGAAATTAGCTTACGACATGCTGATTGTGGTTGCTCATTATTAGTTCATTTCACGTTTAACAGTTTAAAAAAAAAAATCAAGATCAGCTTGAAACAAGTTGCTTTGATTTTTGTATCGGGTTTTCTGTTATTTTATTCATCATTTATGCCTTTTGCTTGTATTTTTGCCACTCATATCAGATTTTCCTTTCACCTTGGATTTTCTATCCAAGTTGTTTACTTTATCCTATCCTTTTTATTTTATTTATTTATTATGTTTTTGAATTTTCATTTTTTAAAATTTAATCTGTGTTCTTTAAGAAAATCTTGCTGTAGTTTTATTGTATCTCTGTTCCTTTACATTTATACATTTTCATTATTTAATTTATTTTTGATGCTGTATTTGACTCCAGTTTTTTCTGTGTTCTTCTACCTCTTCTGTCCATAATGTTTGATCTTTTTGACAATTTCTTTGGTTCATTTCATGTTCTTCACTTTAATTTTATCACTGTTACTCTTTTTTTTCTTTTAATATTAATTTATTTTTTTATTTTTCAGTCTATATTTGGTAGTTGTTTTATTTATATATATATCCTTTATGTATATACATACATATGTATCCTGTATTTTTTCACCTGGCCTGCCCCTTTTTGACCAGGTGAATATATTGTGTTACAGAGTTATGTCTCAAACAGTATAAAGTTTAAAATCACCTTTACTTTTTATTGCAGTGTAAATATATATAAAAAAAAGTGTCCCTAATTTCATTCATATTAAATGCGATCAAAAGCCATTCAGTTGTGTTTATAAAATTCTTTTAAGGATATCAGTTTTTCATTCTGCCATTATAAAGGTTACATGTCTATAATTGTCTAAAATTAAATCTAGGCTATACAAGCTTCATCTAAAATTTGCAAGTTTTTTCTGAAATTCGCTGCTTCATGGTCTAGAACTGAGACAGAGGTTAAACATAATGAAAATACTCTATATTCAAAATGCCCAAAACTTCTTTCACAGAATTTAACTCATTATCTGTCAAAACTACAAGGAAAGATTTTTCTTTTCTTACACAAGTAATAATAAGTATTAAATTAAGTATTTATAGCATAAATTTATACTTAATATAAAGTAAAAAAAAATGCTCTTATCTTTGGAAAAATCGAGTGTTGCATTCCCGCAACATCAGCAGAATAAGAATACAGATGCTTATTGAGAATTATTGTACTTGTGGAAAATTACTTTTTAGCTACATAACATTTTATAAATCTACAAATCACTTTACTTGTAAGTAATGTAATATTGAAATTTACAGTATATTTATTTTACCAATACAGATTATTTTCCATTGAAAGACTCAAGCATGAAAAGCATCATTGCAATCATGATATAAAATTACATCTTTTCATCTATAAACAGCCTGGCTATGGCATTCTTTAGAATGAAGTCTTCTGTTATGCTTGGTCGTTAGACAATAAAATGTCCACCATATCGATGCAGTGGCTTTTGAATGCTGCAATCCAGTACAACACCGTTTTGTTCTAGGCCTTCCTGTTGCTGATGCATTTCTTGCTAACTCTCCACTCTCACTGGAAATTTTCAAAAGGAATAATGCAATCTCCCGTCTGAAATCTAAGAGACATTTTATTTCCATTAGTAGAAAGTCATGCCCTTTTCTATGCATTTGTGAAGGATACATCAGTGTAATTATTAAATATTGGCCACCACCATAGTTTGCCATAAACTCTTATCCTGTATTTGGCTACTAAATTGTCGCATAAATTGACTCCTCCCATTTTGACATTGTTGTTCAGTAACATGAGATTGAAGTGCAAAAACCTTTTCCGTGTTCTTGAATAATTTTATCAAATGCCAGGCCGAACATCAGGTCATTATTTAAGTGTTTTTTAATAATGCAAAACACTTTTTATGTGCTGAATTTTTCCAAATGTTGAACGAACAGTTAGAACTAAATTATCATTCCACCGGAAAAAAATTTTGTTTTTCTCTTCATATTGGAAATCAAAATTACCACTCTTTCATACGAACACATTTCACCACTTCTAGTGGGCAGATTTGTATGTGATATCCTTGAATTGTTCCTGTAGCACTAAAAACCTTTATTTTTTTTAGTTGACAGAGTATGAAATGATGTAAAAAAGTTATGAAAGTAAATAGCATGATTGGTGGTTTCAACAACACTAACCAAATTTATCACCACACTTCCACAATACCAAATTCTTCATATTCTGATAATTTTGGAGCTGTTGACTTGCCTGAATAAATATCAAAGTGAAACATGTATCCACCAGATGATGCCAAAGTCCATGCTTTGTATCCAAATCTTATAGGTATTCCTGTACTACAAACATGACATGGATTCTCATACAAGAGGAACAGAAATGTCCTCATCAAGAAACCAATAATTTTTTTCTTGGAGTAGAGAATGATATCCCGTAAGCAATAATATTCCAATAACTCTTCTGATATAGGCTTCAGATACAATAAATTCTGGTTGATTATTTTGCTAAGGCGATATATTTTTCTGTTCAATAAGAGATCTTTCTGTTCAGTGGCTGAACTAAAATAGAAGAGAGTAAATGTCTGAACCAGAAAGAAGGGAAAAAATAACTCAATTAGATTTACCTTTTATCTTGTCTTTAATAGTCTCAGTTCCATCTTATTTTTTGCCTGAGACATAACTGATTAGTCCTCTTTTTAATCCATTTCAAGTTTTCTGTTTTTTACACTTTTTTTAGAAGGCTGAAATTAATTTCTCATGTGAACTTCAACTTCCCCAGCAGTTTTAATTCAAAACATTATCATTACCTTCTTCATCACCAGCTTCTGCAATTTCTGGTGAAACAACAATATCAGTTTCATTCTGCCCTTTGTCATCAAAATGTCTTTGAGGTTGTCTCTTCTAGTTTAAGGTACTTTGTTCTGGGCATAGCGTGGAATGACTATCAACCAAACCATGTAAAAACATGAGTAAAAATGGGCATTACCCTTTTTCCACTGACATAGCGTCAACACAACACCTGTTTTTTCTTACATCCCTACACAAATCCAAACAGCTGATAGATGGGATGTTCTGATAAGTGGTGACCCTGGCTAAAAATAGATCATCCCTAAAGCTGGCGATTCTTTCATTAAATTTTTTAAGCAAAAATACATGGTCGAATTGAATGCCATGATAAATGAATGCTGTACTTCAGTGTTCAGGAATGTCTTAAGTCATCAGATTTAATGTTGAAAGGATGAGTGGATTTCTTTTACTGTTTTGGTATGAGAAAAGTCCCTTTCTCTCATTTTCTTGTCTTGGTAAAAGGTGGGAAAACCTTCTGTAAACAGTGGGTTAATAATCATGTTACTGAGCTAATTATTAACAGTTAAAATATGCAAATTTGAAATTACAAAAGTTTCGGTAAGTAGACATTTTCTTAAGGGATACTGCTATATGGTATTGAGCTGTAAAGTGAATATGTAAGTGCAAATAAATTAGAAGCTTTTGCTCAAGATGCATAATACTAGTTTTGTACTAAAATAATATCTCAGCAAAGGACACTCAACCTGCATGAGTTTATTTTTAGTTTTTCATATATGCCAAAGAGCCATTATATTGTGACCACCGTGTTAGTAACATGTAGGACGACCTTTAGCCCTCAAAACTGCCAGCATCCGGCATAGCAGACTCCACAAGTTGCCAATACATAGTCTGAGCGCTCACCAACTGGTCCTGCAATACCCTCACATTGCCCGGGGGGAAGTAGCGTGACAGCATTAATTTGGTTTTCCAGGTGGGATTACAAATGCTCTATTGAATAATGCAAGGAAATTTAGATGCCAAGGCATGACTTCAAAGCCACTGGAATGTTCCTTGAACCATTCCCTGATGACTCGACCCTTATGACATGGTGCGTTATCCTGTTGGTAAATACTATCCCTTTCCCGGAAATACTGTTGTCATGAATGGGTGAACCTGGTCTGCAACAATGTTCACGTAGCGCACAGATGTGCCCACACCATCATACCCCCACCATCAGCTTGTCTCTCTCTGTCCAACTGTGCATCTGGGAGCCAGGGTTTTATTTGGAAATTGGCGTATTGGCACACGCCATCCATGTGGTGGACCACAAAACATGATTCGTCAGATTTTGCAACTTTTTTCTATTCTTCTAATGTCCAGTTCTGATGTTTCTTGCCCCATTGCACACGCAGCTGGCATTGATGTGCCATCGGTGCAGGAACATGTTTCCGCCTCCATCTGTGCAGGCACATACACAGCAATGTATGCTGCACAGTGTGTTGAGAAACACTGTACCGGTCACCACTGTTGTAGCTGGTGATTTTGGCTGTTGTAAGCTCTTCGATCATGGCGAACAATGCATAGCACTCTCTGCTCTTCTCTGGAATCAGTACGTCGTCACCGACACATTGCTGGCCGGCGATTTGTCATTTCACCATCCGTACACAACTTTCTATATGTGCTCACAGCAGCTGCACGTGAACAACCCACTAAACACGCCATTTCTTGTGTTGATGTTTCCAGTTGTCAAGCCATAACGAATTGACCTTTATCAAAGTCTGATAAATCGGCTGCTTTTCCAGTTATGTCGCTTATTGCACTATGTTTAGAAAGACGGTGCATAGCCGCATTATATAGTCCAACATCAGCTGCGCACACGCAGTGTTTTTGATCCTGGGCAAACCCATTGTTATCGATGGAGGTTGGTCATAATGTAAAGGCCCCTCGGTGTAGGCAATATAAATCTGAGCCAATTTCTTTTAGAAAGTTCTTCACAGAATTTTTTTTTCCCTAATGTGTATAATTTACATGCTTTCTCATAGCTAAATTAAATAGCCATATCTGAAGGCTTTTATGCAATTAAAACAGTAATATTTATTTATTAAGTCAACTATTTGTTTTACAGCAGATGTGCATTTCAATAAAAATAAATAATCATGTATTAAATTGCCATATGGTGTAATACTTGATATCAGTATGAGTCAAAAACAGTTTTAGAAAATGACCAATTGTCAACATAAATAAATTTATCATAATGGCAAATTAAAAATTATTGTATTTTGTAATTCTTTTGTTTTATATTAGGTTTTCAGGCCCAAATACGGCTGCTGAATGGTCAGCTGAAGGCAGGCAACTTGTACCATTAATGTCTCGTTGTCCACCACAGACAATCTTTACTGCTATTGCTGATGCTGCTGCAAGAACCCAAGCAGCTAAAAATGCTACTCTGCCATTGCCTGGAAAGACTGGTATTAGACAAAGTAATATTCCAGTATTTACTCTTAAGCTTCTTTTTCTGTTACATATGTGGTTGAAAACGCCCTTGAGTATGCCTTTTTTGTCATAAGTAAAATTAAATATGAGAAATATTTAATTTCTCTTATTCCAAACAGGCTGCTTCATTTAGAGTGCACAAACAGAACTTAGAATTTTTTTTTTACTTATTAGCATTGTGAGTAGTTTGTTAAACGGAACTCATTCAAGTGAATAAAAATGTATTCATGTACGATTTTTTGTATCTATATGTAATGATAATTTGTAACACTGTTGAATATATTAGGTATTCAATCCATTTGAAATGTGTTTGAACAATTAATATTTGAATAGGGCACTTCACTACAAATTTTCTGCAAGGTGCAGTCACACAGTTACAAATGATCTTAAAGAACTCTAAAATAGTATAAAAATTTGATGTTCTCTTCTAATTTTACAAATATCTTCTTCAGAATGTCGGTTACTGTTTTTATCTAATAAAAACTGTAATAGATTAAAAAAGTTTAAAAATATGCAAAATTAAAGCCTTATTGTACAACTAAGGCTTTAATTTTACAGACATTATGCTTCCGAAACTAAAATATCATTATTTCTAAAGTCTACAGGGCAAATCCTAGTCATTATTGTATATTCAACAGATATTTCATTTGTTGACTACTCATCTTTTTTTAATTCCAGTCTTTCCGACGTATTTGGCATTTTGAAAGCCGTGAGCAATTGTTATAGCACTGACATGTTCCCATAATACAAAAATCAATGATCTCTCCTAAGTTGCTTTTGATCTTTTGTCTGAAACATCGTTCTCTCTCTCTCTTTTTACCAAGAGAAAGAAGTGCAAGAACTTAACAAAATTTCTTGAACCTTTAGATGATACTTCTACTGCTGGTCATTAAAATTGAGCACCGTAAAGGAGAGCAGTGAACAAAATTATTATGGAAATTTAATGGAAATATGAAAATGATCAAAATATTGGGTAATTTTAGTGACACAGGAAAAAGAAAGCAATACTCTGTGATCCTCTATGAATAGTAGAACTTGCTACAGCACTAGGCAGAAAACCAAACAAACAGGTCAGAATTAACAAGGATTGCAATGTATGCAGCTCTTCAATGCTGTTTTGTAGTTAATTTGTTTTACTGGCTGGCAGGAACTGTTATGTCATTCTCTTTTTTTTAGAACTGGCCAAACTTCTTTAATTTCTTAAGAGATTTAAAGAATATATCAACCAAGGCAAGAGTAGAACATCCTCAGTATTGAAGAAATAGAAGAAACAAAGAAAACAGTGGTCGCCTTGTTGATAATCTTTGGCATTGTAGATGTCATTGCACCGAATGTGTGAATACTGGGTTCTGTGTGACACCTTTATGTTTCCTGATCTGGAAGACCTGATGTGGCTGTTTAATCCCTAATATTGATGCAGATAATATATCTGTCATCTTGAGCATTTGAAAATGAGGGCTATTGAAATCCCACACATAATTTTTTGGTATCTTCCTTGACTCATAGATTGCAAATTCGAGTGACAGTTATTCGACCTTGATCAATGTGAACAGCAGTTACTTGGTATGATAATCTGTAGGTACATTTGTGATTTTCCTGTGATCAAATTGAGAGACTTGCTAGTATCAGTTCTTTCTTACATGAAGAATAGCACCAGCAAAAGCAAAACAAATCTCCAGCAAAAACAATAATAAAAGAGAAAAAAGTATGTGTGATTTTTGAATGAAAAATTAACATTGCAATCTGTCTTTTTATTCTTCAAAATATGATTTTTCTTGTCTCTAATGTCTGCATGTTATGAAATACTAGTCATTTATTTTCATATCCAACATTCTACTTGACAGTGTTGGCTTTTCAGATTGTTTGTATGCTTCCTTCATGGATAGCAATTTTAATGACCTGCTGTGTGTAATGGCTAAAGTTCATTTGTATATTTTAGATTACCCTCCGGGGTTGACTCAGGAGAATTCCTTGGAAGTACTGGCTAGGATCTGTACTTAGGTAGTCTCAACCACAGGGGTATGTAAGTTGACTTCACAGGTCTAAAGCCCTAGTTCATTCTATGGTTGGTTCAGGCTTGGCAGGGACCGTACTGGTACTGTCCTGTCTGTTCCTCTGTCTGTGGTGGAGCTAGATCGGAGATCACCGACCTAGTCTTCGGGGGGTTGGCCTGATTCAGTTCTCGTGACGGGGACTGACAGAGTGGACAGAACGCACTTTCAACATATGTTGCTGATGGAGTGTTACCCGGAGGCAAAATGATTAGCGTAATTTTCCTGTCTTAAGTGTTTTTGCTTTGTCCTATGCTTTGTATAAAGCTGGACGGTGAGTGCGGGCGTTGCGTGCGCTTGGACAAGTGTCACTTGACCATAGATATACGCCCCCAAGAGGGTCTGCTAGTCAGATCCAGAACCGGGGTCTATCTGTACGTTCTGTACATTTTGGATCCAAAAAATTCAAGTCTGACCCTCTACATTCCAATAATTTTTCATACACAGTTCAAATATTATGTATTAAAAAGTAAAGTTTTCTAGGAGGATGAATCAGTTAAAGTTAAACAAGGTTTGGTTCATCTTGGTTTAAAGGCTAAAAACATCAAACATATTTGTTTTAAAGCTAAAAACTGCTGCTAAGCATTAAGTTTGGAATTTTAAAAGAGTCCTTGTCTGCTTCATCAGCTAAAACTTGATCGAATTCACCTTTTATTGCTGTTGTTGGTGAGTTAGCTCTGCATATGGTTACTGTTTTTTAGTGTTCACAATCCAGCTTAAAAGGGAAGTCTGTATTTCAACATTATTTTGAGGTGATTTCAATAACAATTTGAGGCAATTCAATTTTAAAGCTGCTTTTGTGCTTGTGTTTGGTGGTTTTAGCTTTGTCCTGTGTAGTTGCCAGATTTGGATTTCTAAAGAGTTATTTTGCCAAGGATGTGCTATTTTTGTTGATATGTTGTTGGAAACTTTATGAACATCTTTCCTAACAAGCTAACAACTTCCCTAACTACCCTCAACAATTCTTATTGATAATTTTATGGATGTTGAACAAATGTATTGAAATTCAATATTAATATCTTCATTGGGGATGGAAATGTATGTGTGCCCAGTGTATCTATTGTAATAGGGAGACCAGAAAGTAATGTCGTTTTCTTACATTAAATTCAAATGAATAAATTTTTAACAAGTTTTTATTTTTAATCAATAATATAATTACCCTCGTTATCAACAACCTTTTGCCATCTAATGTGCAGATTTTCAATCCCGGACCGATAAAAATGAATTGGTTTTTGAGTAAAGTATCTCGAGATGGCATTTTGGACATCATCCAGATTTTCAAATTTTTTGCCACTAAGAAATTGCTGTAGGGATCGGAATAAATGAAAATCCGAGGGTGCGATATTGGGCAAGTATGGTGGTTTGAGGCATGCCTCAAACCAAATTCATTAATTTTTTTCATTGTCATGCACAATGTGGTCTTGCACTGTCATGTTGCAGAATGACGCCTTTTCTGTTGACAGTCGCCGGATATTTTTCAATTAAAGGTTGATTCACTCAATCCAATTGTTCACAATAAAGGTCTGCATTTACAGTTTGTCCAGGTTTCGGTGATTCAAAATGAACAATTCCATGATTACTCCACCAAATGCACAGAAGTCCCTTTTGGGGATGTAAACTCGGCTTCGTGGTACATTGTGGTAATTGATTTGGAGAGAGCCACTGCCTTTTGCGTTTTGGAGTGTCATATAGGACCCATTTTTCGTCTCTAGTAATCAAACAATCAAAAATCGGTTCTGTATGGTGCCGTTGAAGCAATACGTTGCATGTGATGGATCAGTTGGGTTTGTTCTCTTCAGACAGATTATGGGGGACCCAAACATCTGCTCTGCTTATCTTTCCAATCTGCTTTAAATATTCTTGGATATTCATCGAAGGTTGGTTAAGGGTGTTTGACAGTTCCTCGATTGTTTGACATGGATTTGCTTCCATGTTGCCCTTAGCATGTTGTTGTCTAATGTTGTTGGTCTTCCTGATCGATAGCAGTCGGAGAGATCAAAATTACCGGATTTGAACTTGGAACACCATCTTTGGCATTTACGAACATCTAATGCACGTGGATAAACATCGCAACTGTTGCATTAGTACCCTCGCGAAACTCAGAAAGCATGCAATGCCAGATATACTGTTCTAGTATAGTTGGCTGGCCATTTGACCCCAAATTGCAAAAAAAGTTTAACATTGAATTATTTAGAAGTAAGCAAGTCACTATAACCTTAAAATGACTTTGAGATACACAGTTAGCTGGCAAATGGCAATCAAATATCGACATGCTCAGAAACAACATTACTTTCCAGTCCACCTGTTATTCGTTTGTTATTTTTCATTATTTCCATGTGGATGGGCCTGGGGGGGAGAGAATGTTACAGTGAATTTATTTTTGTTTGCATATTATATCAATAGATACTTTGTCAGGTTTAATTGCAAAACATTATGTATTTATTTCATTGTTAATTTTTTCTAAAAAATAGGGTGGGCAGTTATTATTTGTTTAATTTGCAGAACATGTTTAAATTCCATTTCGTTAAGTTTGATTGTAGAATCGAATTTCTCAGTAAAATGCAGCTGTTTTATGAGAGGAAATCTAAAGGAATTACACTGGATTATCCCTGGTTTAGTGGTTCGTTTATGGTAGACTGGAGTATGAAGTATAGCACCACTTTTTAAGAAGATCAAGGAACAGAATGCTTCCCAACCCCTGTATATATTTTATTTTGTATATATGCCTATATATATGCATCCCAACCTGCAGTTTATGAATAATAAAGTTAATGGGGAAGTTATTTTAGATAAATGAAAAAAGTTTTTAAGTTTGTCTTCTGAATATTTCTGTAGGACAGAAATGTGAAAGTTCAACCTCATGCTCAGAAAACCAGTCCTGGACAATGTGAGCTGAGTGAACAAGAGCTCTGTGTTTCTGGAATATGGCATCACTATTGGAGAACAAACTTTGTACCATAGGATGGAAGTGATCAGCCTAAATGGTCACATAATCCTTGGCAGTAATGTGACCTTGCACAGTAATGATGGCTTCCATGGAATACCATGATATTCTGCCCAAAATATGACTGAATCCCTGCCATGTGTCACTCTCAGCAGCAGACTCTATCATATGCATGAGAACTTCATATACTTCAAAAGTGTAGAACACGGTACGATTTCTTTTGTGCAGTTGCCTTATAGACAAATGCCGAAGTGACGGACTTAAGTAAGAACACTAATGCTACCTGTCACCAACTGCATAAAACTTGAGATTTCCCTCTTTCTACCTACATATTGTTTAATCAGAATAGATTAAAAGTTGAATAGTTATAATTTTTTAAAATCTGATGCTTCTTTTTGAAACACTCTGCATAATGAAAAATAACCATCCCCTCTGCTATTTTAAGAATTTGTGAACTTTCAAAATTTTAGTTTATTCTGGCTAGCATTAACCCTGCATTAGGTGCGTGAATTTTCATTTTCCTTTTAGTCATGCAGGGGACATATCTCACCCAATTTTCAGTATACCATTTGATTATATCTTCATCAAAAATAATAAAGTAATGCTCTAAAATAAAAATATACATGTTTAAATTGTATATTTAAAGCATACAACTAAGTGAGAACACCGTTTTAATGAAAGAAGGAAAAAATACATAAGGAACTAAAGTTTCATAACAATTTTAGCACGTACATCTCTCTAATCGTCCCCACATACCCAGTTATAACATTTTGGGCACCATTTTCATATACTTTTATTTCTTTTTCTTGCATATTCATAACATCAACCACGATTAACAATTTATTTCAATGGCTCTGCTTTTAAAGGTCTCTTTTCGATAGGAACATTTGCCAGATTCTTTAATTCCCGAAGGAGACTACCGTTTACTAATCTATTTTCAATTTGTGGTTTTTGAGCTCTCAACACACTCATTCAAAAAATGCTATTCTACTTACTTATTCATGTTTTTGCTTTTAAAAATCAACAGTGCATTGATTGGACAAATGTTTAGAAGGTTATAAAAAGGAGCCATAGGCCAGCATTGTGTATTCCTTGAAACAGCTGATCTAAGGTATCAATGCCCCCTTTCGTCATAATATAAAAGGTAATTATCTCTTCTTTTTTGTCTTTACAAGTAGTTTCATCAGTAGTGTCAGAAAAATGCATGGTTGAGAGTAGTTGGAGAGTTTTTGAGGCAGTAAGAAACTAGCATGGCATCTGATTGGAAGCCTTAAAGACTTTTCTTCACGCTGTTTATTAGGTAAAATATCTTTTGGAATTTCCGGTTTGTTTAACGAAGGTTTGCAACATAAGTTTTATTTTTCCCCTTTCCCAATTAAGAGCTTCTTCACAAGATCTAAACTAGTGTACCAATTATCTCCTGTAATGTTTCTTTTGTTCCTTTCACAGGATCAATTAATGTGAGAACAATATCTGTTGGCCAGTTGCTGATATCAAAGGTTGTCAGGCTGCTTTCCAATGTATGGCTGAATATTTATGGTGTAAAATGTTTTGCTGTCATGGAAAGAAAATACTTTCAACCCATATTTTGAGGTTTTCTTGGGAATGTCCCATATTTTGAGGTTTCCCATATTTTCAACCCATATTTTGAGGTTTTCTTGTGTATTCCTTGAAACAGCTGATCTAAGGTATCAATGCCCCCTTTCGTCATAATATAAAAGGTAATTATCTCTTCTTTTTTGTCCTTACAAGTAGTTTCATCAGTAGTCTGCCACATCTGCCTCTGAAAAGTAAAAGTTGTTCATCTGCTGTGAGATAATCACATGGAGAATATTTTTCAAAATTATCTATTAAAAAATTCTATGTTCCAAAAACAATTTAAAAATTCGGCATATTGCAGTTAGTTTATCAGTAACTTCACGGAAATCTCTACTGTGAATGTCATCAAATCTTATGTATGTAACAAAAACTCTCAATCTCTTTACAGAGACATCCTTGTTCTTTAGAATTATACTTCAATTCATGAAGGGGTTTTTTTGGGGGGGGGGAATACATTTGGCTTCCAATAAAATAAATCAAAGAAAGCTCGTAGCTCCATTATATCAGCAGGAGATGCATCATTATCTTGCCAAAAGAGCTGTCTGACAGAATCTGTATAAATGTTAGTATATTCAGTTATCGGTTTGTAAGGTTTATCCCAATTTTATTGACAGTTATTTTTATTTATGCAACTTTCCTATCTATTTTAATTTCAGCTTACAGTTTCCTACCAGAATGTAATTTCAGAAATGCAGTGAATGCAAAAATGAGTAAGAGTACTATTTAAGTCGATGTTTCGCTGACTTCGTGAGAGAGTCTGATTTTCCTAACTAGTGCGCATTTGCCATTTGGCTACATCTTTCCTAGATACTACATTCGTCCATACTTTAGGCCCTTGCGTGGCTTTGCCGATTTAATTAATATTTAAGGGCCAACTACTTAGAATTCTAATAGCTTCAGCTATAACTTTCAGATAGCTTTAGCTAAGCTTAGTTAGTTTAGTTACATAATTATTTAAGTTCAAACCCAAGTAGAGGCTTTGTGTATACTCCGAGTTAGGAGTTGATTGCAATTGTTCTGAGAAATAAAGGGTAGTTAACCCTTCTTAAGTCTTACGTGTTCATTCACACACTTAAGATATTATTCGCTTGCTAGTGTTTGTGGGGTTTTAAAGTTGAACATTGAATTAAATAAGTAAAACCCCAAATTTGGCGCCCGAACTTGTTCTCAACGAACCATGCCGCTAGGTAGTGAAGATTTCTCGTTGACCCCTCCCACCTTTCAGTTCCCTCAGCCACAATCAAACCCCATCAAGGGATTCAGATTTATCGTCGAAACTATAAGAGTGGCGATGAAGCCAACAGCAACTTTTGATGGAAGAGGATCCGTAATGACCTTCCTGGAACAGCTGGAGTTACACTTCACGTTATATCCTGTGAACCAGCCGCAAAAAGTTATCGCTAAGTCAAACCTAAAACATCGAGCCCTCAGCTGGTACAAGAAGATTGGCAAGAGTTTGTTGGGGGATTCAGAATCTGAAACATACACTTGGGAAAATTTTAAAAATTCGCTGTTGAAAACATTCCCAGTGGTGAGAGACAGCGCATAACTGGAATCAGAATTATTCCGTAAATATCAAACTAATGCTGACAAATTAACAAATTTCATCTTAAGGAAGATCCACATTGTCACATTATTATATGGGAAATCATGGAAATAATTTTGCCGCGGTTGCTTCCGTCAATTCAGGATTTTCTTGAAGTTAGAAATTCGCAAATGCTGGAAAGCTTATTCAAACTAGCTGTCAAATTTCAGAGTAGGAGAACGGCCGAAAACGCATATGCAAACAACTCATGCTGAAACGAAACCTCAATGTCAGTAGAATACCTATTGGCGAGAGGGGAAGGTAGCAAAGCCGGATAAGAAAAAAGCTGGTCAGACCAAAGCGTGGGGAAATAAAAAGCAGCTAGACCAAGGGGTTGAAGAGAAAAATTTAAACTAGTTACGGTGACCAGAAGGGTAGTGAAGTCACCCTGTGGGAAGGTAAATTTCTCAGAAATCAGACTGAATACGGTAGTGGTACAAAATGTGGCCTTGCCAGAAATCCAGATATTACTAAACAACATCTCTATGGCCACCCTACTGGATACCGGGCCTTAATGCAGCTTCCGGTTCCAGGATATCTTTAAAAAGCATTTTAAGATAACAGGTGATTGCTGCCGAAGGCAAACAGTGTGTCTGCTTCGGAAAAGAAGTAGGGCTGCATGTTCAAATAAAGAATGAGGTTCAGAAAGTAAACTTTCTCGTAGTAAAGAATTTGCTAACCGCAGTTGTATTGAGGGGAGATTTCTCGCACACAGCTAGTGCAAAAATTAATTTTAAAGATTCTACCTTACAGGTGAAGGTGGACAAAATTTAAGAAGAAAAAGCGACAGTCCCGGAGATGAATCTATGTCACCGCGAAGAAGGAGTAAAAGAAAAAATCCAACAATTGGTAAGAACCTTTTCTCAATTATTTGATGACAAACCTGGTTTCTGCCAGAGTGTCTCGCATAGCATCGATACTGGTAGTGAGCCCCCAGTTTGTTCAAAACCTTATAGATACGATCGGGTTAAGGAGGACATTCTTGAGCAAAACATTGAGAAAATGCTTGATGATAACATAATTATGACAAGTACCAGCCCCTATGCTAGTCCTGTAGTTTTATGTAGAAAGAAGAATGGACTGCCATCCGCAGATCCGAACGCATAGAGATTCGCAATTGATTACCAAAAATTAAATAACTTGAAATACTCCACATATCCCCTCCCGATAATAGATGAAATTATAAGAAAAATTCAGTCGACTAAATATATGACCACTTTAGACCTGATGTCGGGCTATTTTCAAATTGCAATAAAACCTGAGGATGTCAAAAAAACAGCTTTTATTACAAAGTCAGGCGTGTATGCCTTTTTCAGAATGTCGTGTGGCTGAAGCAGAGCTCCGGCTACATTTCAAAAAGTTATGGATATTGTTTTAAGGCCAGTCTTGGGCAAAAGTACAGTCATCTATCTCGATGATATTATTGTGTGAAGCGAAACCCTAGAACATAGGTTCCCAACCTTTTTCGAACTGGTGCCCCATTTTCTAGTGAATATTTCAATACCGCCCCCTAGAGAAATAAGAGCCTACATAATGCATGGTGAAAACAAGAATTAAATAAAAAAAATTACTAATAGATAGAATGTTGTTGGAATTGAAACGCAACTGAATTTCTTCGTTATTTAAAAAGAAAAATAAAAGTTTTAGCTTACCTGTTATAAGGATAGGCAGGGATTTTGATGATACGAAATAATCCATAATAAACTATTGCTTTCTAAATAAATAAATTGACAGTTTCAGAGAACACTCAAAAGGCATACTTAATTATTATTAAAAAGTATTTTTATTAAAATTTAAAGGCATCGAATTTCTAACTTAACTAATGAGAAGGCTGAATTTGATGCATTTTAAGAAGCTTGTTAATATCAGGCTCGATTTTACTTAAAAACAATCGTAAATCGCCGCGTTCAGTAACATGGAGCCGATTTCTCTTTTTCGTTACCAATGTTGCTACAGCACTAAATCCACGTTCTGCTAAATATGAAGATGGGAATGCTAGCAGAAATCGTTGCACAATCGACCATAATCTTGGATACAATTGCGAAATCGACTTCTGCAGCCAAAATTCTTGGTAGCCATTCTTGAATTTAATTTTTAATTCCTCATTTGTCGTCAGTTCTATCAGTTCTTCTTCTAACTGAGATGGTCCTGCTGTGTTGACATTGGAAAAAGGATCCAAAACCCAGTCTGGTATGTCCATGTTTAAAATGTCCTCGAATCGTTCCTTGAAGTCATTGTAGAGGTTTTCCAAGTGCTGACAGTAAACAAGCAAGTCGTCGTGCTTGAATGATACTGCTGATAAACATGGGAAGGTATGGAATTCACGTCTGCCTATATTTCTTTTATATAATAGCAGTTTAGACACGAAAGCAGCAATGCTATTTTTAGTCTTAATCAAGTTTAAGTCTTCTCCTTGAAGTTGGAGATTGACATCATTAAACAATTTATAGAGGTCTGCTAAGTACGCAATATCGTTTTTTGATGCGATGAGGTTGTCGCGCAATTCCGTGTCTTTGTTTCCTAGGAACTCTATCACAGATTCAAACAGATTGTAAAATCGAGTCAAACAAGTACCTTTTGAAAGCCAGCGCACCTCTGTGTGAAGCAGCAATCGGTTGAAATCTTCATCATTTGCAATGCAAAGCTGACTAAATAATCTGTCATTCAACGAGTTACTTCTGATTTTATTAACTGCTCTTATAACATATTGCAGTGATGTATGGAGACGTTCGCTCAAATTTTTCGCAACCAAATGCTGTCGATGAATTACGCAATGCACAGCAAGCACGTCCGGAACTTTATTTTTTAAGCATGCTATGAAGCCTTTGTGACGCCCTGTCATAGCCGGTGCGCCATCCGTAGCAACCGACAAAATATTATTAAAAGGAATTTCCTTTTCGTCAAAAAACTTTTGCAGTGTATCAAATATGGTTTCTCCTTTTGTATCTGTTTCCAAATTGGTAGCAAACAACATTTCTTGACATATTTTTTCATCTTTGATAAACCTCACGTACGACAATAACAATGCTTCATTGGTTGGTAAAGTGGACTCATCCAGCTGAATTGAAAATTGACAAGTCTGCAGATAATTGCACAACGATTCTTCAATGTTTTCAGCCATCTCATCAATTCGTCTTTGCACAGAATTATTGCTCAAAGGAATTTTTCGGATAATATCTGTAGCTGGTTTATGGAGCACGGTGGTTATTACTTCTTTAACTGCTGGTAAAATTAAATCTTCCCCAATAGTATGTGGCTTGCCTGTTTTAGCAATCAACAATGAGATATTGTACGAAGCTCGAAGTCCGTCATCGTCTTGTTTAGAAGCTGATGAAAATAATTTTGATATAGTTGGCTGATTTTCAATCTTCTTTTTTATCTCTAGAAAATAGGTCATATCTCTGTCTTTCTTATCCGGACGCATTTTATTAAGATGATCTTGAAGCCTAGAAGGTTTCATCGCTTCATTCGAAAATGGTTTTTGACAAATAAGGCACAATGGAGATGATGGATTTGAGGGATTTTCGATAAATCCGTATTTTATATAATCAGCATTGTACTGCCGCCTCTTCTTTTTTTGCTTTCGACATGGATTTTTCTTTACTTATACTTGATCCAAGTTAAGGGAGCTGCAAGGGATACTGCCGGTTTAAATAATATAAGTTGAAGTAGCAAAATATTAAGGCAACGCCGTTTTCATCGTACGCAGTACATGCTGCGATGAACGATAGATAGTGTGAG
>KK120828.1:80214-103729 GCA_000611955.2 Stegodyphus mimosarum
TTTTTGAAAGTTTAGAATAGCTTTAAAGGGTAATTTTTAAAAAAAATTATCACACGTTCTAGGCATTCACTGGAGTCTGTTGTTTTTCTTTATTGATAATGTGTACAGTATATTTTTACGAGGTGAATATTTTACATTTTGTTAAACTCTTATATTTTTCATTCTCCTATGTATCCCTTATAGTTATAGATGAATGACAGGTCTTCTATCCTTTTATACCATAATTCAGTTCTCTAGATATGCCGCTTAAGGATCATCATTTCAGTGATACCTGATGGTTAAACCTTTCTTGAAATGAGATAACTTAGCACTTTGTGGCATCTTAGGTGCAGCTTATGCCATTTTATTTTCCATGCGGTATGTAATGGCGGACAGTACAGCGTGTATCAGGACCGCAGATATCGCCATTTGCATAGGTATCAAAATACTTATTGGTAGATAACATGTATACGAAAGAATAACTGCAGTATTAAGTTTTTATGAACAGTACTGTGATAGTAAATTTAAGTACATATTCTCTTCATAATTTTAGGGAACTCAAATTGGTATTTAAGTTCTCACCACTTCAACATGTGCTCATATTTGACAGAGCAAGTGTTATTCTGGTATTCAGAGTATCAGTATCAGGATTTAGTACATCAAAACTCAATGATATTGCTATTTTTCTTGTGTTTGCAATTAGAATCATATATCTCTTCTAAATTTAATACTAATGTCATGTAATAAAAATTCTACTGATGATTTTCCAACTCAAAATATGGCAGCTACACAGGTATTACATATTTCAGTATAATTACCGCCTTTTTGGAAAGCAAGATTTAGATTGGAATCGCAGTTTTCCGTTTCCAATGCAACTTTGGATTTAATAAAATTTAACCATGTTGTTGCTGTTGTGGATTCTGATGTACTTAGTTTTGTTAGTGATATCATTTGAAAAACCTCTCACTGCTGGGAATATATCCGTAAACAAAGATTGATTGCAGTACATTCTGAAAGTAAAGCCTCAAAAGTTCATTTCCTGGTCAATTTCTTGAGCTTGGTGACCAGCGCCTTTCTCAGTTGTTTACTGATATGCGCACTTTAGCAAATAAAACCTTAGGTTGAACCCTTGTTAAGGTCTTTGTGGCTTGCAAGGGTCCCTAGTAATACACAATCTATTTTGTCTCCTCTGATTGAAGATAATTTGAGTAAATTGGCTACAGTTGCTGATAAGATTACTGAGTTCGCATCTAACTCTTATGTGAATATTGCCATCATGACCCTGAGCCAAAGTGAATCAGCTACAACTTGTTTGAAACTTCAGATAAAACCACAACTGACAAAGCAACGTGGTGAGTTAACCTCTGCCTTGGAATGTAATTCCTGTAGTCCTAAGCGCAATTTTCGGCATTCATACTGGCACAGTAGGCCATGCGAATGCACTAATTGCTATAAAGAGTGAACAAATGACCTTTGTTTCTACCATGAAAATTTTTTCAAGTTTCCAGGGAAATGTCAATCTCAGTGTTCCTTTCGTAAAAAGGGAAAGTGTCAAATCTCTTGCTGGCCAAGGTCACTGTTTCCTGGTGAATCATATACATTTCGTCAACTTCTTCTCAAAATTAAGGAACTTAATTGATACTGCAGCAGATGTGTTGGTATTACCAAAAAACAATGCTCAGTGTTCTAGGCCTTCTCAGGATTTGATCTTGTTCGCCACAAATGAACGTAGGATTCCCACATTTGACACTAAATGTTTTACTTAGAATTTAAATTTGCTTTGCATTTTTACTTGGTTATAACTTGGCTACTTTATATATATAGAGAGAGAGAAAGCACGTGTAGAACAATTTTATTCCAGTGAAAATAAAATGTTTACAATGCAGGCTGTGAATGCATCCTAAAAACGGGGGGAAAAAATTTCCCAAGAGCCTTAAATTTCTGAAGCAAGCGGATATACTGGATGTTTCTTTGATTAAGACACTGTTGACCGATTGGAAGTTGAATTTGCAGCTTACTGGTTCACTGATAAAAAATTCTTTCTGCTCCTCAAGTTGATAAAGTAAAGCACAGCATTTGAAGATTGCAAAATGAAAGTAGACTGTACAAATTTGGAAAGTTCAGGAAGTAGTGTTGGATAATTTATTCATATTTTACACCAGTACAGCAACTGAAATGATTTTTAAACCTATGCTCAAACTCAGTTCAAATTTGTCTTCCTACCATTGAATGCACTTCTTTTGTTGAAAGTGAAATCATTTATTTACAATATTGCTTGTTTCTAGAATATAACTTAAGCTTTCAAGAATTGGCTGTAGAAAATGCAAAAGCAAGTTGACCTTATCAGGTCAAGGACATTAACATGGAGAAATGCGTGTAAATTTCTTTAATCGTTCATTCTTTGTGCAAAATTATAAGTATCATTCCTTTTATGTATTGTAATATCCAGTTTATGCTGTTGAATCCCTTTCTTCCAATCTGGGGCAACACTTGAATGTTAAGATCATAGTAAATGTTATTGATAACCCTTCTCAAAGGTTGGAATCCTTGCAACATATAGTTCTCGAAAACCTTGCAAATAAAACTCTAAAACTGTTTCGATTCTGACCTTGTCTCGTAGTATTTTACTCTTCTTAGCATTATTGCTTTCATGCAACTGAATCTAGGAACACTTAAATGTGAAAATTTGTCAGCAATTTTAAATAATATATGACATTTGTTTAAAATGTAAACAACTATTGTTTTCAGCAAGCAATATTTTTAGTGCGTTAAAAGTGTTTTGTTCCAAAAAAAGAATCTTTTACAGGAAGTTTACTTTATTATTATTATTTGTGAAGAAAATGGCAGCAAACGTGTACCATTTGCTGTTCAAAACTTAATATCAGCATCTTTCATGGAATATGGAGTTGCTTTGATGGTTTAAATTAATGACTTCAATATATGGTAAAAACTGAGGGGGAAAAAATTCAAGGTGATTGAAAGCACTATTAACTGAAGATTCTTGCCAAATAGAATTAGAATTGGCTGCTACTTTAAATATTGCTGTCCTTCATTTCTCGAGGTCTGCGTGTGAATTGAAAGATGGGACATTGTATATTGGAAAATCATATGTGAATTGCTGTTTAAGACAGAGAAGTTTTTTTTTTTTTCATAAAATTCTTTATCGAGATTAAAAGTGAATTCACAAAATGAAAGATTAAAGGATTGGTGCATCTAGGTGAAGCAGGTCCTGCAGTGCCTAAACAGAGTATTCATGGAAGTAAGATATGTATCTGATTGGATCAAAACAATAGCAACAGACATCTACTATGAACTGTTGCCATCGGTTTAGACAATCATTGCTGAACATTAAAACAGCAAATTGCTATTTTAATATTTGGCAATGATTAACTCCTGTCCAGCCATTCTTATCACTATGTCTTATCTTGTTCATTTATGCTTTGGCAGCTGAGGATGGTGGTTCGGTAAAAACTATCGAAACTAGTCCTGTAAAAATTTGCGAATATAACGCTGATTTTTGTTGTTTAACTTCGAAATTAATATTAAAACAGCAGTGAATCAACCTGAACAAAGAAGCAGAGATATCCAGAATATGCTAAAAGATACAGGGTTATTTATCAGCATGACAGTTATCTGTTACATATTGCAAAACTAGTCAAGGAACCTAGCATTATTTGTTATGATCTGTACAGATCCTTTCTGGAGAGAACCTTTTTTTTTTTTTTTTTTTTTTTTTTTTTTTTTTTTTTAAACCCCAAGGCTATTAAAAATTGACTTCATGACTGTTTTCTTTCAAAATAGCTGGACTTCTTGGATTCATGGGATCCGTTTGCTGTTTGACAAAGAGAAATATTGTAGCTTCTGATGAAAAACACTTCAAATAAATCTTTCTTTTCTTTTGCAACCAAATTTTTTTTTTACTTATTCGAAGAAAGAAAGAGTGATATTTATGCTCCCAACAATTTGCATTAGTGACATTTACTATGTTAAAAAATTAAGAGCGACAGGGGACACTAGCAAGTTATACTTTATGCCCTCTAGTTTTGTGAATTCAGTCCTGCAAATATAATATTCACTTAAAGCAAGGTCAGGACTATACATCAGGCACCATTTATAGAGAATGAGCGTTTTTTTTAATGGAAATTTTTTTGCTGACGACAAGGAGTTTCAGCATATGTTAATTGCCTTTCTCATTAGACTGTTAGACTGGGGACTCGCATATATGACTAGGATGAACAAAACCTTGTCTTTGCTTTAAATACATACTGTGGATGTCTGTGTGGAATAATAATGGAAGTTTAGTTCTTTAAAATAAAGGTTTTGGTCAACTAATTTCTGACTGCCTTAAAAGTTGTATCTTTCTGAACTAGCCTAGTAATTTGTAGTGATGGTAGTGTTCATGTGTCCATGCCAAATATTCATTTATTTATTTCAACACCCATCATAGTTATGTAAAATGTGCATAATACAAAAAAAATATACAGAGGATTTTGAAAAGAAGCAACAAATTTTATAAAGCTGCAAAAAATTTTATTTTCTGCTATATAGAGTTCTGTTGTGTATCATGCAAGATTAAATTCTTGCGCTCAGTTTTGTTCAGATTCTTATCTACGTGTAACTGTTCCTCATATTGTATTGGTCAAAATTTGCAAGGTGAGCTATTTGCAGAATCGGCCTGCAAATTCCAGAAGCACATTGCTTGTAATTATTATTGTCTAGCGATTTGTTAAAGATACCATGTACATTTACTAGTGCTGTCCACCACATTATGAAACTTATGTTAGTTATTGCTGCAGTATAAAACATTGCACTGCTAGGATGTTAGAATGCATGTGGCATGGCATTGTCTGTTGCTTTAATACTTGTACTTGATGCAAAATGAGTTGTCATGTGTATCTTACCATCATTTCTTTTCAAGTAATGGCATAGAATGTTCATGTTATAAACAGTAAGTTTTGGGAGCAGAGTTTTCTTTTTCTTTTTAATGTGCTGTTTGTAGGATGTTCAAAAAAAGGTGGCTACATGTGTTACTTCCTTAAATATTAAATCTAGACATGTACTTCAGAATGCAAAGTTTCTGAAAATAAGATATGGAATTTTATGAAAGCATATTCAATTCTGTAAGTTAACGCTGCAACTTAGTTATTTTATTTGTAAATTTACTGATCATAATTCAATTTAGCACACAAATCAATCTGAATTAATGTGTATATTGGAATGTCTTTTCAGCTCAAAGCGGTGCAGAAACAATGATCAGTCGCAAACGGAAGAAATCACTTTCTGATGTTGCAGGACCATCATCAAAAACTGATTTAATGGAGAAACCACATTTCAGCGGTTTATTCCCTTCTGAAAGTGCAAGTTCTGTTGTGTCTGAGCGTAAGCAGGTGTCTGTTTCTCACAGTTGTGAAAATTCTTCAGTTGCTAAGGCGCACACTCAAGTTTCTTCCTGTGTCAAATCTACATCATCTGAAACATCTTCAACAGTGAATGCATTGCCAAACAAGTCTGCTCCAAAGGTTTTTTTTTCCCCTTGTCTTTATATTTAAATATTTTGGTCATGTCCTTTTAGAATTATAAGTCAAATCTTTGGATGGGTTAGAATTTGTTGTGTGACATGCAGGTTGCTTTCAAAGCACATAACACGATGCCTATTAACTGTTAGTTTTCTCCATATTTGTTGCTAATCAAATAAAGTATTGTTATGATATTTAAGAAGATATTAATATTTTCATAAAGTGTCACATAAAAAAAGTAGGGAAAAAATATTTATTAAGTCTAGATTGTGATCAGACTTGGTGTATAGTTCATTAAGAAAAAAATGGAAGTTGAAACAGATAGTTTATATGAACTGCATGTTCAAAATGTTTTTGTATCATGAATAATAGCTTGACTGAATCCACAAT
The DNA here is from genome assembly GCA_000611955.2 of Stegodyphus mimosarum. Lineage (NCBI taxonomy): Eukaryota > Metazoa > Arthropoda > Arachnida > Araneae > Eresidae > Stegodyphus > Stegodyphus mimosarum. The sequence continues at coordinate 86,100 of KK120828.1, forward strand.
TTTGGTAATAAATAACTATTTCAATAATTCTTTTTGATCCAACAGAAAAAATTATGTCATTCTGTTAAAGTCTCATATTTTGGGTAAGTAAATAGAATGTAAAAAATACGTTTTTTAATGTTGAATAATGAGAAATTGTCAAAATTATGATAACGAAGGCAGTCAGTGAAGCTTGTTTGATTTTTCATGTACAGTAGTACTATGTTAGAGTTCAGAAATCATCAGGATTTCGATTCTGCATTTCTGAAATTTTTTGGATTTTAGACCATCAATTTGAGTCTGGGAAAATTACATGTGGAAATTATAAATTTAAAACTATAAAAAGTTGTCAGTTGAATCATGAAGCATTTATGATCTTGGGGGAATGAAACTTTGCAATAAAAGTCCTCAGTGTTAGTATTTTTCTCTGTTTCATTAAAAAAATATTTCACCGTTAGGTTGTTTAAGCAGTTTTGTGCTGTTTTATGCATTTCTTTGATTTTATGGAAACTTATTTTTTTGCTCAGTTACAGCGCTTCATTTTTCAAGTTTTATGCTGCTGTATTGAAATTTGCCATTGAGTTATCGATTGAAATATTTCACTCTCAGTAAACTCTTTTTCTTTATTTTTCATAATCAGTAACAATGTTGTCAATATAAGCCATACTACAGGTTTTTCTATCTGTTGATTGATGATTGTGGCATTGTCATAGCAATGAAGACTTAAGGTGTATCATTTTCTTGTATCTTTTTTTCACTTATTCCATTAATGGGAAAATTTTGCATTTCTTTTTGGTTAAAGCCACTCGGTACTTTTTTTTCTTGGCATATTTCCTCAGTGCTAAGCATCACCAGTTTTATATGGCTTCTTTCCTAATGCAACCACATGGACTCTTATGATTTGGAATTTGGGAATAGATGAACAAGCAGCTATTGTATTTCTTCAAGAAAGGGGCATGCTGCTGAAAGACTGATTGTGTAACCACCTCATGAAATAAAAATGCGATTCAAAGCCAAAAGAGCCATTTTTGCCAATTTTGGTTTACTGCAGAATTTGCTGTCTGTTGATTCATGACTAGTACATTGCCATCACTACAACTATCATCTTCACATATAACACTAATTAAGAAATTTTGTTTTTGCTTCTGTGATATCTGAAAATGATCAAATTCAGTTCTGTCATCATCATGAAATATGGCAGCTGGTTATAAACAAGCTCATCTCCAGCATTTATTTACCATAGTGACACTCTGGCACTAGGTTCACTTAACATGGTTACATCTCATTCATTTTGTGCCTCAGAATGCAAAAAAAATCATATCATCTGAAGAATTATGTAATCGTTGCCACATGTTCTGTTCAAATACTATAATAAATCTAAAACGATGTATAAAGGAAATTAAAGAAATAAAAAAGAAACTGTTTTTCACAGACAATCCAGCGCCGCTTACCTAATGCTCATATGCTACTCGTAAACATTCTTATCTGTCTAAAACAGACTGGCGACAATATTTGCTGCTAATATGAAACACTTATTTCCTCTAATTTCATTAGAGATATATTTCTCATTCAATTAATTCAGTTCTCGCTTCGCAACAAGGCAGATGTGCATAAAAACTCAAAATATTTTCATTAACATTTGAAAGATGTAGAAAAACATAAAACACAAATACAGTTAAGCAATTCGGCCAGCAGGCAAGAAGGCAAATTTTTCGGGACACAAAACTAAAAGTTTCCTTTTGGTCCCACTGGGCAAAAAGACACTGAAGGTGCTGAAAGACTTTCACTATTCTGCTATTTCAAATGTTAAAAAATATCACTGCTATGGTAAAAAAAATTAGGCTTAGAAAAACAACAAACTTTCTTTGTGCTCAACCCATGTCAATCTTTCTACCATCAAAACAAAATTTTCTGGGAACTCTACTTTTTTTTTTTAATTTGAAGAAAGGTGCAGCTGTTGGACATCGATTCCTTTGTGAAGCATATGGGGAACATGCTCAATCAATAAAAACATGTGACAAGTTAAGTTTGAAGACACTGAGTTAAAGGGGTTATTGGACCAAGATTCAAGAGGAGTTGACCAGAACCTTGGGAGTGACTCAACAAGTGATTTCAAAGCACCATGGGTATGGTACAAAAACAACGAAATTGTCCTCCGTATGAACTCAAGCCAAGAGATGTCGAACTTTTTTTCACATGCAAACATCTGCTCCAAGGACAAAATCAGAAGAGGTTTTTGCATCGAATCATGATGGGGGATGAAAAATGGATCTACTACAACAACCCAAAGTGCTAAAATTCATGCAGTAAGCCCGGGCATGCATCAACTTCAGTGGCCAAACCGAATATTCATGGCAAGAAGCTAATGCTGTCATCTGGTGGATCAGCTATGAGTAATCTATTATGAGCTACTCTAGCCTTACAAAACCATCACTGGGGAATGTTACAAACAACAGTTGATGCAACTGAGCCAAGCATTGAAGCTCAGGTGCTCCCAATATGACAAAGTGATCTTTCAGCACAACAACACTCACCCACATGCTGCAAAAGTCATCAAGGAAACTTTAGAAGCGCTTGAATGGGATGTCCTACCCGACATGACGTATTCGCCAGTCATTGCTCCTTCCGACTTTAACTTGTTCAGGTCGATGACTTATGACTTGGCCAAGCAGCACTTCACTTCATACAAAGAAACCAAAAATTGGGTCAGTTCTTGGATCACCTCGAAAGATGAGGAATTTTTTAAACATGTAATCCATATACACTGGTGTGCAAAAATTAAGGACGAGACGGTTTTTTCAATATAACTTTGTACAAAAGTTTTCCAAATCAACACATTTAATACCGTAAGATCCCCAATACGTAAGGACATGAGTAATGTAAGCAACACTTACTAAAAGAGAAATCAGAGGGATTAAAAAGAAGCTTTATTGAAAAAGTAGCATGGAGCGCAATGCGACTGAAGGCCGAAACATCCCTGTGATGGGTGTCCAGCAAGAAACATCCGGTCTTTAATAGTGGATATGATCTCCCCTGACTGCTAGGCAGGTTCCACATCATTTGTGCATGCTGGATATGTGGTTGTTAATGAGCTGTTGAGACACTGCTGCTCGTTCCTCTTGTAGCACCAATCGCAGTTTCGGAATCGTTACTGGCGATAAGTTACGTGCTGCCACGGGTCTCCCTAGTAAGTTCCGTACATGCTTGACGGGATTTAGATCCAGAGACCTTGCCGACCAATCCATGTGTTCAATATCTTCACTCTCCAACAGCTCTTCGACAGTAACTGTGCGATGAGGTGGAGCGTTGTCGTCCATGAAGAGGAACTGAGGACCCATAGCCCTTGTGAAAAGACGCATGTAAGGAAGAAGAACCTCGTTACAATAGCAGTCCCAGGTGACGAACCTCCTTGGGAGATATGAAGGTCGGTCCGGCTACCAAGCATTATGTCTGCTCGAACGAGAACTCCGCGACCTCCAAAACAGTCCCTTTTGATGATGTTGAAGGGGTTATTGCGTGTTCCCCGCTCTGTCCAGATGTGTATGTGTCTAGAATCGCAACTCAGACTAAATCTGCTCTCATCTGTAAAGAGTACTCGTCCCCATTCATTGTCTCTCCAATTCCGGTGTTCCCGGCACCACAGAGAACGCCTTCTCCGATGGGCAGGCGTTAGAGGTACACACCGTACAGGGCGTCGTGCAAACAGACCACCACCGTGCAATCTTCTGGCCACGGTAAAATGTGATATCGGTCGTCCAGTCGCCTGTGTCGTGTGTCTAGCGATTTCTTCCGCTGTCTGCCGCCTGTTTCTTCTGACCTGTAAGGCAATATACCGGTCATCTGCTGGTGTGGTTCTTTGTGGATGACCACTACTAAACCCCCGGATAGCTGTTCCTGTAGTTTGAAATTGTCTCCAAAGTCGTGAAACAATGCTGTGAGCAATTCCGAACTCTGCAGCCACACTTGTCACACTGCAGCCTTCCTCCAACTTCCCGATGATTCGACCTCGGGTAAAAGCATCCAGATGTCGTCTAACAGATTGATTATTCGCCATTTCTCGCTGAGGCAGCAACTCGGTGTGATTTTAACTGCTATACGAAGTGCAATCTCTTAGCCAGAAATACTGAACTTATACCGACAACATACTTTATGCTACTCAGACACTCCCCCATTATGTCTACCTGCATATCTGCACATGTGCTACTGTACATCACCTTACTTAATCTCCTGATTGGTCTTTCTGTCTGCTGTGCCTCTTCGTTCAGCTGATATGCTAATTTTTCGACTTCGTCCTTAATTTTTGCACACCAGTGTACTACCTGAAATATCGGGAAAGCTAACGATGGATATTACTTTGAATAAAATGCATTCTTCTAATTTCTGTGAATAAAGCTTCATAGTTACAAAAAAAAATGCTCAAAACATTTTTGTACACCCATTATCACATCATGAGTAGTTAGTTGTTCCTGGATTTTTAGGTGCTCTGATTGTTGGAACACAATAATATGGTTGAATTCGTAGTTGCTGGATATGAGCACCTTCTAGTTAGTTACCAATTAACTTCATCTCGTTACTCAACGCCTGCTAGTTAACTAGAAATTAACTTATTTTATCCCCGTTCATTTCACAACTTATTCCTACAAGTTAACAATGTACACCCAATATCACATCATGACTAGCTAGTTGTTCCTGGATTTTTAGGTACTCTGATTTTTGGAATAAGATAATATGGTTGAATTGGTAGTTGCTGGATATGAACACCTGCTAGTTAACTACAAATTAACTTATTTCCTCCCTTTAAAAGATTGTACACATAAGCTAATGAAAAGTTTATGGAGCATTACATATTGGTGAAATAAACATCAGCACAGTGCTGGCCGCTATAATCGTACCTCATTAAATTCATTTGACATTTATTGTTTGAAAAGACCCAAACGTTTCCAGGAATGATAAATGAAATTTGCATCTTTAGTTATTCTGGATTTAATAAGAGTCATTCTTTTGATGAAGCTGTACCTATTGTTAAGGTTGCCATCTACTTAGATTTTGCACCAGCATTTATGTTTAGTGTAAAGCGGCATCTCATTAAGAGAAACAAACTCAGTTTTCAGTAATACATTGATGAGCCAAAACATTATGACTATCCCTACATTTTTCAATGAACTCATCTGGATGACATGGAGGGCACTTGATTAAATGGGAATGGTATTTATCTGTTGCTATAGAAGGTAAGGAATCATTCTTGCGCTAACTTTTGCGAGTGATGGGAAAGGCTGCTGATCCAAGTGAATCTGATAGAGGGCATAATGTAATGGCCTGAAAACTTGCAATGAGTATTTCAGAAACTGCACAACTAGTAGGTTGTTCATGATCTTCCATTGTTAAAATTTATGAAAAGTGTATAAATGACAGTGAAAGCAAGCAGTAGGTGCCAAGGTGTTGAATGTCCAAATGTCGTCAAAGAAAAAGGGCATCAAAGACTGTCCAGCTTGGTACAAGGAAATCGGCAGACAGAAACTTAGCTTACAGCCCAGTACAGTTCAGGTCCAAGTGCAAGTGTTTCGGAATATACAGTTTAGCGGGCGTTGTTGGATATGGCACTACTCAGCAGACATTCCACTTGTGTGCCTCTATTGACTAAGTGTCATTGTCAACTACACTTTCAGTGGGCCCGGGAACATTGAGACTGGACTATGGACGGTCTCAATGTTCAGTTGCCTAGTTAGATGAGTCATAATTTCTGATTCATCACATCGATGGTTGCATCAGGATATGCTATCATCCAGGAGAACAGTTGCTCCTTTTCTGTACAGCAGGTCATACACAGGCTGTATTATGCTTTGGGAGAGGTTCCCATGGGCGGCTCTTGCACCTTTAATTGTGGTAGAACAGACCATGAAAGCTTCAGACTATCTGAACGTAACTGTGGATCACTTTCACCCTTACATGACGTCTATCTTCCCAACTGGAAATGGAATCTTCCAGCAGGACAACACCCCATGTCACAAGGTTTGAATTGTGTTGGAGCGGTTCACACTTGCGAAATCTTAATCTTATAAAGTACATTTAGCATGTTATGGAGCATCACCTCAGATATCATCATGTTGGAGCATCTCCACTTTGTGTGACTCTGCTTAGTCATTTGGTGCAACCTGTCTCCAGTCATCTATGAAGAATTTGTGGCATCCATGCCAAGGTGAGCTGCAGCTGTTTTGGAGGAAGGTCGCACAACATGTTATTTATTAGGTGGTCATAATGTTTTGTTCAAGTGTAGTTAAGTTTTATTTTGCCCAATATTCTTTAATTTTGCCATATGTATATAATTTTATGAACAAGGAAATAGCATAAAAAGTAATGATTTTTTCTAAATTCATTCTTAAAATTTGAAAGTATCATAACATGAATATTACCTGTGTCATTCAAAATAATTTGTAATTGGAAGTAAATGTTTGCAAACAACAGTTACAAAAGTAAAGGCCATGTAGAGCCTTGTGGGCATGTTATATGTTGATATGTAAGAATTACATAATGTAAAGCTGAATAATCTTATTTGTCTTCTTAAGTGGGCACATTGAGCAGAATGGTGGTAAGCAAAGACCAACTGCTACATTGAAAGAGAATGTGTATATTTCTACTCATGTAAGGCTTGGCTCTAGGTGTATCTGTTTTCCTTTCCTGTATAAGTGTACCTTGGGACACATTTTGGTGAAATGACTAAATGATCTATGAATAATGATGATGGCTAAATGATCTGCATATTTTTGTGCAAATATCCAGTCAGTGGAGGCAAAAAAAAGTTTTTGTAAGTTCAAATATTACGAAACAGAAGTCATTAAAATGTTTTACTTTTCACCGAATGTTCACAACCTTTGAATGTGCTCGTTACATTGAAAGAGGAAAATAAGGAACTTATGTATGAGGAATTAATGTGTAATTGTACCTGCTTTTTAACTTGAATGTTTTAAACTGAAAATTTAGAAATAATGTCTGAGCAAGTTTTATTTTTTAAAAACTAATTCTTAATTCTGGTGTCAATGTATGAATCCTTTCGGGTCTCTGTCAAAGGCTATAATACTATGCTGTAATATAGCATTTTTAATTGAAATTAGTAATTTCGAATTCATGAATCAAATTTTTAATCGGTAGTGAGAAGAGGTTTATTCGTTTACTGTAACTTGCATAGCGTAAATATTTGTGTTATTTAATGAAAGTGTAACAAAATTACGGATTATCTACATTTATGACTTTTCATCTTCTGTAGCAAACAGAGCTGAAGACATCAACTGTCACCACATTTTCAAGTTTTGACCAATTAAGATCAAATTTTTCACCCAGTAGACCAACCTCATTGTATCGCACGTCGGCTCCTCTAAAGAAAGTGTCTACTATATGTGAAGATATAAGAAATGCTTATGAATTAAAGACTAAACCAAGACCACCACCTCCCATCTCTTCGTTGAAGCCACTGTCTTTTATAACTTCTGCCTCAACTTCATGTAAGTGATCAGCTTATTTTTTTTGGGGGGGGAAAGCAGCATAAAGTAATTATGTTATTACAACTTCATATGAGTTAGACCTCAGCATAAATTAAATATTAACAGTATGGAACTTTAGCAGATTAAAAAAAATCTATTTATTTACTTTGAAAACTTTTAATCCTAAATTCAGTGTGTGGTTTTTCAATATTTTAAATGTGATATCGCAGCATTTTTAAAACATTTTTCAAGTGTTGACCACATTTATAAATTAGGATCTGTAGACCACCTTCAAAAGCAGTTTTTTACCATATCTTAATACCATTGTACTTTTATTTTTTTGAACGCAGTTAATTGGAATTTAATTATTTTTTTATTAAAGTATTTAAGCTCACTGAAGAAAATTTATATGTGCAATTTTAATTTTATATTTGGTCTTGGGAAATGTAAGAAGACCACAAAAGAAGCCTTCAAGTACCACTTATGATCTGTATGCCACAGTTTGAGAAATGCTGTGTCGCAGTATTAGTATCTAATCTAAATGTAATGATCTATGCTAATAATTAGCTTTCTTTAGTGTTCCCATCAAAACACTTGCTTTCTTGTTTATATTGTATAATAGCATGTATTTTTTTATTTATAAGATGTAGTGAAGTTATAAACTGTACATTTAAAAAAATCTGCAGGAAAATCTATTTTTTTAACACAAATTTCATGAATTGTCTCCATCAATTTGTTTGATTGTATTGATTCATTGCTTTTAATATTCCCATCTGAAAAAGAGGAAATGCCAGGTAGGGAGACTTGAATGCCTGTTATTAATAGTTTATCTGTAGATCATCTTCCATATCAATTTATAAAATATTTCCAAATCAAAATGCCTTTGCAAGTTAAGAAACAGTTTGTAACATCAATAACTCACTCACAACTGTTATATACACAATAAAAATTCTGTTACTGTAAATTTGGCATTATAAAATACATAGCTCTGTAGGCACAAAATCGTCAGCCATTCTTAAGTGATAACATTCATACTATTCACATTTTTGTAATTTATTTGAAGAAAGAAAGAAGTTGTGGATGACAGGCCAGCATGACAGAGAAACTAGGAAGAAGTGCTTAAATTACAATATGAATGTTAGTGAAGTTAGAGTTTCACCTTATTTCTGTTGGTTATTTAAGGTTTTGCTTTGCAAAATTTATCATTATTATTCACTAAAAGGATTTTTTTATGCAGCACAAAGTACCAAATCCAGCATCCAGAATGGTCTGATATCTGGACCTCTAGCCAAAAAATTAATTAAAGAAATGAAAAACTTACAAAATCTAGAAATAGATAATATAATATAGAAGAAAAAGAAGCTGGTGTGCCGTAAATGGGATTTAATGTTGACTGATATTCCTACATGTCACTTTCAAACACCTGCTGGCTAGGCAGTCGCACCATAGCCAATATCATGACACTGATTGGCGTTGTATTGATGTTGGCCAGGATCACACTTTTTGCTCTTGAGACTGAGAGCAGCATTGTCATTTGAATGCACCTTCCCTTTCCTTTGTCTAGTGCCATTGTTTGGCTATTGATGCTTGCAATTGCAGTCCTATCCTAATTGGAAACTGTGCAAAGATCCCCAAAAGAGAAGTAATCACTTCACTTAAGTAGATTATTGTTAATACACTAGCATTCTCCTTGGCATAGCGGAAGGAAGTCCATTCCAACAAAAATTCATATATACAGGCACTTCAGATGTTTGAGAGAAACAGATTTTGGCCTCTACCTGTGTGAAAGAGTTATTCAATGAGGGTCTAAAATCCAGAAATATCAAGACTTTTCACCATTATATATGAATCTTGAGCATTGCACGAGAATCATGTCGAGGGTTAGTTCTGAAATCATGTAAATCAGAGAAATTTATTAAAACCATGTTGCTGTTTATATGATAGAAAGTGGAAACAGATAAGCTTTTTAGACTTGCTCATGCTTTTTAGACTTGCCCAAATTATAATTTTTCATAATCTTTATCTTACTTATGTGTTTTGAAGAAAAATAAGATAAATTACAAAATAAAAAAGTGTAACATTTTTTTGACATGCATGAACCTGCAGTAGTTAAAGAATTGTGTATATGCAAGAGCAATTTCTGCTCACTTAACAAGCTTGCATTTAGATTTCTATTCCATACGTATGTGATAGCATTTTGAGTCTGTGCTGATTAGGATGGTAGCTGGATAGCCAAGGAAGATGCAGTCATGGCCAGTTGACCACTTTTTATTCTTGAGCTACATATTTAAATTGGTGCATTTGGCCCTCTGTAATTGCATGCATGCTTTTAATATATTTATAACAATGCAGTTGGCATAAGAAAGAGAAATAACAGACTATGTTAACAAGATTGAGAAGCAAAAATGCTAAATTTCAGTATGGATGTTAGTGAAGAATATCTCAAACTTATGTTCCATTTGGTTAAGTAAGGTTTAGGTTTGGAAAATTTGAATTATAGATAGATAACTCTGTGCCATATGTATGTTCATGTGTTCAAGTATCATATGCCTTATGCGCAGGTCTTTACCCAACCTGCATTTTCACAGCCATAAGTCATAGAGATATTTCTAGTCACGAAACTGTTTTAAATTGTGTAAATATTCATACTTTGGCATTTTTATATTTAAAAAATAAATTTTATAAAAACTGTGAAATCTTATTTTTTATGCATTCTGCCATTCTATGTACTTATATTTTAGAAAATTTTGTGCTCATTATAAAAAGTAAAACAAAACATTGGACTCCCGTCCCATCCTCCTAAAAGAAGTTGGAAGAGATATATTGATGTCATTTTCAGTTTGCATGGAAGCTAATAAATAAATTAGAGTTGGAGGTAGATTTTCCCCCATCAGATGGCATTTAATGTGATTCTTTTGTGATTGATTAGTGTTTTTAATGTGTAATTTCTTTATATTTGTTATGCCGAAAGAATTTTCGCACATGTTGTTTGTAAGTATGTTCATTAATTAATATTAAGTTTTATTGCTTTGGAATCATAATCTGGTAATCATACAAAAAATTAATTAACAAATACTTTTCATTTTTAAGCAATGCAAATAGTACTGAAAGTTGGCTATGTGCCAGTATTGAAGCCTCTAAGTGTGTTTGAGAACACAAATTGTATAAGAGTATAAGATAAATAAATTGTATAAGATGATGAGAAAAAATTATCTCCATTTTGAAAATATTTGTATTGATTGGTACTTTTTGCAGTAATCTGCATGCAGATGCTCATCAGTGAATCTTTTAACACCAGAAATCTTTTTCTAATGTTTTTAGTTATGTACAAATGGAAACGTTTTGCCATTCAATTTATGTATGACTCCTGAACATGATCTACTTTGATCTCAAATATCTCAGTCAGTTCTTGTCATACAGGAGTCGTCCTTTTTATTTTTTATGATGGGTAAAAATTTTTGTAAATATAATTGTATTATGTAAATTTATATTTACAAAAGTTATAATTTTTGTAAATATGATTTATTTATGTTATATAATAGTTCTATAATATAAACAAATTCTTGTAACTAAATATAAGTGTAGTTGCTTAATTTTTAAGAAATGTTAATTTTTTAATTTTTAAGAATTCAATTTCTTTAAATTAAAAAATACCAGAACATGAATTTTTGTGTCATTTTAAACCTTTTTGTAATGTGAAGTACATGTCTGTGACCAATGGTTACAAAAATAAAGCTTGGGTAACGACTTTTTTGGACATGGCTAGTAAGAATCATATGGCAGGGTTTAATTGAAAAATTGCACTAGAGTTTTATTATAAGCATGTTACTTTTTTTAGGATTGAAAGAGGAAATAACCAAATTAAAAAAGAAACTGAAGAGGCTGTTACAAATTACAGTTGGAATTATATCTTGCATATTACCTTAAAAGAAAAAAAAGGGCTTATTGACTCAAAAGCCTCTTTTTAGAAACAAACCTTTAAAGTATAAGAAAAGAAATAAAACATATTGCTGTAGAAAATGTAACAAATGTAACATTTTGAAAGATATTACAACTATGAAAGAGAAAATATTTCGTAAATTATGCCTTTGAAGTCTGATGATCTATCACTTTCTTTTAAGCTTTTGTGTACTAATAAGATCATTATATGCAGTTATCCTTAAAAATGATAAATTGCAAGTTGTGCTGAAACTATAAAATCATACTGTATGTAACTTGAATGAAGTTATGTTAAATTTACAGTTCCAGCTTAAATGTTGGAGTTTATCAGATTTGGGGGGGGGGATCAATCTCAAAAACTGACCTAAATATTTGGAGTCCATTGTGAGTTTTCCGAGTAAAAGCCTGAAAGTTCTTGAATAGTGTTTATACATTGCCTTTCTAATACCCTTTCCTTGTAATTTTGTGAGAAAGCTGTCATGATTACATACAAATAAGAAATTTGCACAAAGATATTAATCAGGTATATTAAAATAGTGACTTATATTATTTTAAAGACATTCATAGTTTTGTTTGTCTACATTGTGATGATTATTACGAGGCTTCTTTGAGCAATTTTGCTCTCTTTGTCTGTTTGCTGAATGTAAATCTTGGATCTTGAATTAAAGGATCATATGCTATTTTGCCATGCATTTTGTAATGTCGGTGTGTTGTTACATTTTTCAGTAGTCCGAGACAGTAAATCTAAGCTGCACCATCGTGATAATAATTCCTTGATTAGATTATTATCCAAATTCTAATAATCTTGATTTTTGCTTTTGAAAATAAGTTTTATAAATGTTGACAAATAGGGCTACATCAGTTTCATATCAGCTGTGACAGTTGTAGAATCTGTCTTATATTTTAATATCAAAATCATATCTAGATTATTTCTAAGATAACTAAATAATCTATTTGTTTGGTACTATGTATTTTTAAAGCCAAACTAACTAGCATGAGCATTGTGTTCAATGAAATGATTGGCATGCAAGTGGTAATAAAATTGACATACAGCACATATAATTGCTAGACATTATAATTGTGATTGCTTAATTTCTTTCGTATGATCGTAGTTTATGAAAATGAAAAGCTATTTAGGTGTTAGGTACTATTAGGGTATTCTTTTTGAAAACTTCATGTGCAGTTTTTTGGAAGTACCTATAAATAAGGATAATTTTGATTAAATAATGTTAAATTAAAAATGCTGACATTCAGAAATCCATTTGCATGAGTATTATCTATTTAAAGCGAATTTGTTAGAGAGGCACTAATGCTGGCATAATTTGAAATATGTTTATGCTGTACATTAAATACATGCAAGAAATCTTTGTAGTTCTTTAATATTTTTAGGGAATGTAACTTTTTTATAAGTTCACTATTTGGATTACTGGGTTGATTATTTTTCAGCTTGAAGTTTCATACCTAGAAAACTTTTTCTTTCCTGTAACAAAGTAGCATTTTGATATGTTTCATCTGTGTGTTTTCCTTTTCTCATTTCTCAAGTATTATTTTTAATTTCTGCAAAACTGTGGGAAAATACTATGATATCATGAAAATAGTTTAAAGCAAACTGATATTTATTTAATATTTTTTTAAATTCTGTGTGAAAAACATCTGGAGAATATTTTCAACCAAAATGTAATCTGTTGAATTCATAAAGACCAAACGTTATTGCTAATGCAAAATTTTCAGTATCTTTCTCAATTAATTTTTTATACCAGTATTTAGAGGGTAGACCTAATAACGAAAACACTTCTGCATACCTTAATTGCATCTACTCTAAACATTAGTTTTGATTATGTTTCAGTAGTTGGGTAATTTTCATCTCTCTTTATAAGCTAATGTTATTAGGCTGGATAATAGTTGTATGATACCTGCAGTAATTCTTATATTTATTTTTTAGTTCCCTTATTATGCTTAAGCTGTGCTGCAGATAATCTACAAGGAATACAAAGTTCTGAAGTTAATATTACCTTTTGATGTTCACATTAGTATGATTTTGTGCAAACTCATAAGTTTAACTGCCCGCAGCTGCCAAGTGGTAAAAGCCACTGAACGTTGGTAGCTCGGTTCAGGGTTCGAGTCCTGGCATATGGGTTGGCTGCATGGGCATTTTTGTGGTTTTCCCTGTACATAACATGGATACAAGCCAGTTTCCCTTAAAAAGTCCTCCACAGGGCATTCCTCCCTTTCCATGTAGTGGCCTAATGGCAGAGCATGTAATAAATAAATGAATAAATATGACTATAACTGTTTAAGTTTTGTGATTGGGCAACAAGAAATTTTACACTGATTTTTGTTCATTATTTTTACATCAGTCTTTTTTTAATTGTATTTCTGTTTAATTGAAAGAAATTACTCTTAATAAGAATCCTTAAGTTAACTCCTTTATGTTTTTCTTAAATCCATATGCTTCGTAATTATAAAAATTGATTTGCATATTAATCTAAATTGAAGATAATAGTAAGTAATTTTAGCAAGCATTTACATTAGTAAAGACATCCTTACTGAGTCTTCGAATTTTATGTGTCACTTTAATGAGGAGACTTTCAAAAGAAGTGAAGTTTAGGCGAAGTTTCGTTTGCCACAATTTCATAATTATCCATGTAATGTGAATTACTTTATAAAATAGCATTAACCTGGTTACCTGTATCTGTAATACCGGGGAAATTATTTCCTATTGTAACACTTACTTTAAAATGCTGTCTTTTTTAGGTAATGTTTCATATTGATGGGCCAGTGTTGAATCAAAATTTAATGCTTGGTATTGTGAATTTGGATACCTGAATGGTGGTGGGTGAAAATTGCTTCGAAACCAAATTTTGTGCCAAGTACAGAGTTGCCAACTCTCCCGATTTAGGCGGGAAACTCCGGATTTCTGATTGTTCTCCCGCCAACCCGATTTACAATATATTTCTCCCGACTATCTCTTATTCTTAAAATTTCTCACGATTTTATGTAGCTTGACTTAATACTTCATTATTTCCAGCCCCGAAAAAGTGATTTGGGGTGTCTGAAAGCACCTGGTTTTTCTCTAGACTATATAGAAAACCAAATTAGTTTCATCAGTGAGAAATTATGGCTCGTTTCTGCTTTCTGAGAACACATGTCCGAAAACGTCAAGTTCCATTTCTCCAATGAGCATCGAGTGCCATTGTGTGTCATCTGGCACATATTAGCCAATGAGCACAGAGCAAGATCCAGATTGTTATTTCGTTCATCTTGTCGCTAACCTGTGTAAAAACGTACTTGCTTTCGAGAAATAGTAACGATATTTCATAATAGTTATGTCTTCGAAAAAGGTAAAATACTCAGGTACTTTTCAAAAATCCTACACAGATGACTTTTCTTCTAGTATTTTCTCAAGGAAATGTAATGCATTTGCAATGTGTACCGTTTGCCATTGCGATTTTCCGATTTCGCACGGTGGAAGGGCCGATGTTCTCAAACATGCTCGTAAATAAAAACACAAGGACAACATGAGTTCTATTGAAAAAAACGAGAAGTTACATTTTCTGTGGAAATAAAGGATCAAAAAGTTATTAATGCAGAATGTACTGTTTGCATTTAAGAATTAGTAACTGAACTTTCAGACATTAATTAGTAACGATTTGAAGTTAATTCATTATTAAAAAGTATATTTTTATCATTTAAAAATCTTTTTGAAGTTGAAAATAAATCTCCCGATTTCTAAAATAATTCTCCCTTTTTTTTGAGTGTCATAGGTTGGCAAGTATGCAAGTAAGATCTTGGGTAATAATGTCTTGAATAATTTATTATTGAAGGAACCTGGGCATTCTGTCTGGGAACTGTAAACCTTGGAACATTACTTCTAATTTCATGAAGAAAAAACTTGGAACTTTTTCAAATAATTTGCGGGTGAGACAAATCCAGTTTTATAGTGCACATATATTTTGGAGAGATAGTTACATTTTATAGGCTTTGGGAAGCGTTCTGTAAAGCTATCAGTAATTTTATTTTCTAAATATTATGTAGAAGTCAGTTTTAATTTCTGCTGAAAATTTTTATCTGTGTCTTTGAAAGTTTGTAAAATGTAACTGAAACAAATTTCTCAAATGTATAGATAAATATGTTAAGTATTTTGCAATTTTTTTTAATAAGTTGAAAGATTCTGTTTCAGTACATTCACAAGTGTGATATGTTAGCTTCATTTTTAGAAAATTTGACTTTTCTTTTTTATTTACTTATTATTGTTGTTATTACTTTATTAGTGGTATTTAGTTTTTCTTTTTGAGAGATTCCTTTTGAGTTGCAAAGGTTTCCCAAAAACTGTTAACCATTTTTCAATTCATAAATCTTTATTGAAGTCAAAAGTAGAGCATGCAAATTTTTCATTATCTAAGATAGGAGTCATTTGCTGCCATTTTAGTGAACTCAAGATCTAGTAAGCATTTATGATAAGACCAAATTTACACAATTATCAGAAATAAAATATTACACAAAAAAATGCAATCATAAATCAAGTAACTTGAAATTTCCATTGAATTACTTACCCTAAATTGCAAGGCAAATTTCAGTTGCACATTAACCCCCCCCCCAATTTCCCCCCTTTTAGTTCATCCTAAGTTTGCAAAAGTTCAGTCCTTATTTTCTCAATTTCTGTAAACAATACAGGAAAGCCAAACTAAATTATGTCAAAATGTTTTTGCTTTAGGAGGCACAGAGTAGTATTTTTTCCTTTCTTGCAGTGTGGACGGTTTGTTAGTCCAAAGGGGCAATTTGCCCTGAAGGACTATTAATTTCGATTCAGCATTTTGCATTGGTTCACTATAAAAGTCGGTTCACTTTTCAAATTGTTGCCACCAAATATTAGAGCCCTGTATTATATTTAAAGGAATTAAATAATGAAAAATCTGCATAAATGTATGTCTTTTTCTCGCATTGTGATAAAACAACGGTACCTAGAGGCATCAAATTTTGAGTAACGTATGTTTCCCCCGAATATGGGCATATGGAAACCCAAATTTGCAATTTTTTTTATTATCTGTTTCATGTTTTGTAAAACTTAACGAAATTTTTATCAACAAACTCAAATATTTCAAAGCGAGCAATGGCAACACTGTACAAGGGGGGGGGGAGAAACATTTTTGTCTCCAGCGTTCCTGAATGTGTATCGGAAATTCTAAAGATATGCTCATTTTTAAATTATTCTGCAATATTGCTGTTGAACTTAATTTTATGGTTTAAGTGCAAAGAACATGATTTTAGTAAATAAAGGTAACCCACAAAACATTTAAAAAAAGTCCCTTTGGGCGTAATGTAAAATCTGAATTTATTTATTTATTATTTTGGCTAAGCATGCTAAGGCTATCTGCATAAGAGGAGGGAGAACTTTCTAAGGGAAACTGGTTCATATCCATATTACACATGATGAAAACCATGACATGGTGGGCCTCTTGCGTGAATGTAAAGTTATCTGCCGGTAATGAGGATACTTTAGGGCCTCTTGCGTGAATGTAAAGTTATCTGCCGGTAATGAGGATACTTTAAAAGTAGGCCAATTACTGTGAAGAACTTGTATTTAAAGCACATTACTATCTTGTTAAATGGAAAACTATCTCACTTTTTTTTTTCACTAACTAGCAAACAAAAATTATTAGCAAGAGTTTCCCACAAATATAATTTTCTACACCATCTACTCGTAATAAGAATTTTATAGGGTTGATATAGAACACAATAATGCATGTTGATATAGAACACACTTGCTCGTAAAGATATAACTGTGGCCGAGACGTTTCTTGAGTCCTGATACATGCAGTTATGAGCACATGTTATTCAATAATTACATGTATGCATCTTTTTCTCCAGTAAAGTTGTACCAAAAAATAGAAGCAACAGACTGTGTGCTTGCAAGACAATCTGAGAAGAATTCCACAGATTCCAATATTGGTATTAGTGAAGAACAGTTCTAGTTTATTTCTGTTGGCTTATTCAGTTTTGGTTTGCAAAATTTAACATTATTAATAGATAAATAACTTGTCATAATGTAAGTACATGTGGCATGAGCTTTATTTAAGAATCATATAAGTATTAATTTTTTAAATGGTGTGCTAGAGAGATTTATTATAAGCGTGCCTCTAGGATAGAAAGAGGAAATAACTGAATTAAAATAAAACTTAAATTACAGATTAAAGTTACAATTTCATCTTACACATTCTTTTCCCCCACCCACCCACC
>KK120828.1:103760-125276 GCA_000611955.2 Stegodyphus mimosarum
TGGAAAGTGTTAATAATTTTTTAGGTTCAGACACTTTTAAAATATTTACCCTCCAGAAAGCATTTATTTGAGAGGTCTCTATTAAAGGGATGCTAGTTTCAGTATTCACTTTTGATTTGTTTTGATGAAAAGCTTCACAGATTCTCTATATGTAATTAATAGTTAACTTATTTGTTTTAATGAATTAGCATTAACCATTTTTATATTTGTCTGAGCAGCAATTTCTAGCACCTGTAGTTTTCGCATAGCTACTGCAGATGAAGAATTCTATTTAATACAAATTCTTTCAAATAGTCTGTCTTTATGTAAAGGCTTTTTATCAAATAAAAAGTATTCAATTTTAAGGTTTTGCTTAATATTCTTATTGTATTTATTTCATTAAAATTAAAGTTCAAACATTATATGCAAATCCTAAAATTTGCGAAGTATATGATTCATTTTCTGGATATCAAGTTTTACTCCTTGAAGAAGTTTAAAAGGACATGTGAAAGTATGCTAATAACTGTTGAGTAATAATTTATTCTATTATGCTTGTCTGACAAAACAAGTACGTTCTAAAAAACTGCGTGATTGAGTGAAAAGAAGGGAATTAATGATTAAATAGTTACAGAAATGTTTCATATTATGAGGTATGAATTCATCTGCTGTCCATTAAGTTGTCATAACATCTTAATTATTGAGTTAATAGAGTTGAAGCATGCTGTTTTTTTGGTGTTTCTCTTTGAGACCTGAAAGATCATATGTTCTCTAGTAAAAGATCCCATTCTCTTCAACTCCTGTTTATTAGCAGTTTTGGAGAATCAGAGATTACAAACAGTTCTCTGAATCTAAAAGGATACTGTTGTTAAAATGCTGATTGTTCTTACCTATCTTTTAAAAATATTGGTTTCACTATATCTGTGTATTTTTCTCCATATCAGGATATTTTGTATGTGAGGCTTTTAATTGTTCATCTATGAACAGTAATAACTTTCACTGCAGATTATGTGTTTTCTAGACCAACTTAATTACGTATCTCTAACTGAATAAATGGAATATAGTAAGTGCTTCCTGTATATAAAGCCTTTACTTGTAAAGTTCCTTATGCAGAAAAGTAGCGTAGCATTCTTTCAACTGTTATAAAATGTCTAACTATTAGGGGATGCACTGTTATATTTTTTATTTATGCTGAGCTTGCCTGGAAACAATGCTCGAGAAACTCCTTAATACAAAATCTTCACTTTTTGTGAGGGTTATATATAATCATATTTTTGCTTTTCCATTTATAAGGCAGTTCCTACTCATCAGAGAACTCTGACATTTAATTTATAGGGTAAGCAATTTTTGTGGCAGAATCAATAATATCGGTCTTCGATGCATATTTTAAATGTTTAGGGTCTCTTAAGAAATGAAATATTTAAAAAATTTGTCTTAGGTATGTTTCCTTTGAGCTAAATTACTTTTTTCAGTAGTCTGTAGTATAAAATGTTTTCTTATGAACTGTGTTAATGTCTTACACCTTCAATGCTATAGAGGAGAAAGAGTTCATTGCTTAAATTTTAGTGGGCTTAGGGGAAAATTTTCACTATCGTCCAATATAAATGAAGAGTAACCGAATACCTGGATTAATGGATCCAGCGAGGAAAGGAATGCAACTTGATTAAATATCATTTTAATCCCCATTTTAAAGCAGAAAAATAATTCTAATCAGTTTAAGAATGTAGTTGAATGACTTCCACCTCTTCTGTACCCTGTTTCAAATGAATTCTGATCATTTTAAGAACGTAGTTGAATGACTTCCACCTCTTCTGTACCCTGTTTCAAATGATTTGCGTGATAAAGTTTATCACATAGCTTATCATATATTGAGTATTTTCTGAATAACATGTATGGGGCCATTTTCGAGGATTGTCTGTTTTTTAATTATAGCCTATGCATGCCTTTATTGCGTCTTATAAAACAAGCAAACGTTTCTTCTTATTTTATTAGCAAACTGAACATTTTTCAAATATATGATGTAGCCTGACAAAATTGTCCAAACATACCTCAAGTGTTGTTTATCTCTATCTTGCTGATACACTGAGTATGTTTATACAGGGTGTTCGGAGTAAACTCAAGTTGGTTTTATTGCATGTATATATGAGTTGTCTGAAGGTATTGTCAGCATTCTCGGATATTACTTCTCTTTGGTTCAAGATACAGCTGTGAAGTCAAACAGTACAGCAATGGTCCGGTGGAAGCCATCATAATATTGGAAAAGGCTTACCAGCATCATGATGATTCATTCCAACCAAATTCTGCAATCAAGACAGTTGCGTAGTGTTCCTTGAATGCAGTGAAAGTGATACAAAGTGAAATGCAGAAGTGCAACACTACGAAGCTGTGTCTGCTAGAAAAGCTCACAAAAGGCTATCTGATTGCCGCCGCACACCGAAATTCATGCACCAATTGCTAAAGGCTTTGCAGGAAGATGCAGTGAAGAGAATCCAAGCTCTAGCATTGGAAATCGGTCTTGCGTGTCAGCCATGAAACTCACTGTGAACAAGGAACTTTGTTATCACTTCTACAAGAGGCATAAAGGAAGACTCTTTACTGAAGAGGCACGAGGCAAACAGGCTCCTCAATACAGTGAAATGGGAACACTTTGGTTTTTCTCTGGCAAAAAGAACTTTTATCAAGACCAGGTGCACAATCACTAGAATAATTAACAGTCTAGTATAAAATGTTTTCTTGTGAACTGTGTTAATGTCTTATGACATTAATGCTATAGAGGAGAAACTGTTCATTGCTTAAATTTTGATGAGCTTTTGGGGAAAATTTACTGTCATCTAATATGCATGAAGAGTACCAAAATGCCTGCATTAATTAATGTATCCAGGCAGGAAAGGAATGCAACCTGATTAAATAGGATTTGAATTCCCATTTTAAAGCAGAAGAATAATTCTAACCATTTTAAGAATGTAATTGAATGACTTCCACCTCTTCTGGCCTCTGTTGCAAATGATTTGCCTGATAAAGTATATCATATAGCTTATCATATATTGAGTATTTTCTAAATAACATTTATGGAGCAATTTTTGAGAATTGTCTATTTTTTACGATAACCTATGCATGCCTTTATTGTGTGATGCCACCACACACTGGAATGTATGCACCAGTTGCAAGATGCTATGTAGGAAGATCCAGGGAAGAGAATCCAAGCTCTAGCACTGGAAATGGATGTCGCCTATCAACTATGAAGCTGGCTTTGAACAAGGACCTTTGTTATCACTCCTACAAGACGCATAAAGGACAACTCTTTACTGAAAAGGCACAAAGCAACCACCTTATCAAGGCAAACAAGCTCCTCAATAAAGTGAAATGGGATTGAACCAGACACACTTTGGTTTTTCTCTGACGAAAAGCACTTTGATCAAGACCAGGTGCACAACCACTAGAATGCTGGATAGCTTGCCCAAAATCCATCTGATGTTCCCCCATGGGATATGGTCCAAATTTTCACAAACTGCAATGGTGTTTGGAGGTGTCTCCAGTGATGGTGATGTGATGTGATGCCCCCCTGCATGTTTTTCCACTGGGACTTAGGCTAAATGTTAATAGGTATGTGGAACTTTTATCTACGATTGTGAAGCCTTAGGTTCAGAGAGTGGCTGCTGGATGACCCTGTGTGTGGCAGCAAGATTCTGCTTCCTGCCATTCAGCTTGGAACACCCTAAAGTAATTGTAAGAATTTCTACAACTTCAACATTCCCGACATCTGGCCCCCTAACTCCCTTGATTGCAATCCTGTGGATTATTATGTGTGGGGCATTGTGGAGCAACACAGCAGCTGCACTGCCTCACAATGACCCAGCTTATTGACAGGATTAAGGTGGTATTTGCAGCTCTCCCTAGGGACATCATAAAGACTGCATGCTTCAGAAACCACTTTGAGGCAATTGTGGCCACAAAAAGTGTTTTTTTTTAATAGTGATTCTGCTTTATTGTGTTCTGATACTGTATAATTTCCAGGGGTTCAATGCAATATATTTTCAGGAAGTTGTTCTCTGTTTTTTACTATCACTCAAAAGTGTCAAATTTATCACGAACACTCTGTCTCATTTCATGACTATCACTCATAAAATGTTTTGCTACTGATATCTTTTATAAGTTTACGATTAATTTGTTTATTTCTGTTGATAATGTATTTTTAGGTTCTACATCTGTGACTATAGGGCATGTACCATTGGCTAGTTGTTCTGCTCCTTCATCAAACAAAAAAGTGTTCACCAGGATCAAGCTAAAAAATCCAATACGGAGAAAACAGAATGTACCTACAACTTTAGATTTAAAATTAAGTCCTCAGCCACAAGTTAGCCAAGGACCTTTGTTTCCAAAGCCTCCAAAACTTGATGTCAAACAAGAAAGTGGTTTATTTGCGACAAAATCCACTTCATCTGTTTCATTATCTCTAAATTTAACTGAAAGCCAAACACTGAAGTTTCCGTCATCGTCTGTAAGTGAGGCACTTGCAGTATCTAAATCTCCAGCAGCTATGTCAAAATCAATTACAGAAACTAAATATTCAACTGTATCTAGTGAGCAGTCCTGTGCAAAACCTGCAACCATAAAGAAAACCTTCCCAAAGACTTCATTTCAAGGATCAGAATGTTCTCCAAGACCATTTTTTTCCTCAACAGCTAAAAGTGGTCTGAAAAGTTTACCGCCAGTTATTTTTAATGTGCCATCAACATTGAGTACTCCAGTTCATACGTCAAAAGTGATAGAATCTGGTCAGAATGAAAGTGGAAAATCAGTAACTCAGTCT
Source organism: Stegodyphus mimosarum (assembly GCA_000611955.2). Taxonomy (NCBI): domain Eukaryota; kingdom Metazoa; phylum Arthropoda; class Arachnida; order Araneae; family Eresidae; genus Stegodyphus; species Stegodyphus mimosarum. The sequence continues at coordinate 108,547 of KK120828.1, forward strand.
ACAGCTCTTGGAATTGGATGTAGTCATTTAAACCTTAATACAGCACATACGCAAACTATTCAGTATTGGAATGAAGGAGGTAAACTGTATTTGCTTCATATTATTACTTTTAGACTAAAAAATCATTTTAATATGCACCAACCAGTTCTAATTTAACATTTAGTTATATCTTAAGTATGATAGCAAATTCATTCATGTTGCAAGTGGTCAGTTTTTTCCCCCATTTTATTTAATCAAATGACGAGTGTAAACTCTAAAATGCTTCATAATGGCTTTTAAAGATTTTTTTTTCTAATTTTGTTTTGATTAAGCACAAAAATGCTACTAATCTAAAGTTTTTTTTTTTAGTCAACTTTTTTAAAAGAGGAATTTACAGCCTTGTGGCTAAATACAGCTATGCTGTTGCTGCAATATTTTTTATTCACAAAATAACACTGTAAAAATATTATCTTCCTTAATCCTTATACCTGTTCGTGGGAATTTTCTACTGCTGCAAGTCGTTTTCTTATAGTTTGTTCATGAGCTATGTTACTTTTCTCTCAATCATTGGAGTGACATCTGATTCCCTTTAATAAAGACTTGATTATTGAAAGCAGAAAAAAGTCACATAGAGCTTGGTCTGTGGATTTTTTTAAATTTGTTTTTGTGCATGGGAAGAGAGAGATGCCTCATGGAAGACTCCTTACGGGAAAATGGTTCGTAGTCATGCCACACATGGGAAAAATGATAAAAATGGACGATTTTCTGGGACTCGAGCCTGAACCAAAATACCAGTGTTCAGCAGCTTTTATCACTCGGCCTCTGGTTAGCTTGGTCTATGGATTAAGGGGGGTATTCATAGAATGATAACTTTCGACTAGCCAAACATTGGCAGTTTGGGCAGGTCCCTTGCCATAACAAAGAACTCATGAGCTGTTCTTCCACATTTCAGATAATTTTGTCCTCACTTGTGTATAAAGAATCGTCAGAACTTGTAGTGGATTTCATTAACCATTCTATGATATAAGAAGGAAGAAACCTTGGCATACCTTTTTGTGCCATTGGTGACAAGAGATTTCTCACTGCAAGGTTTGGTGTTTCATTTCAGTGAGATACTAAAAAAATGCATTTTTTTTTCATGGGCTCAAAAAATCCATTTCAATTCAGATTTCAATTTAAAAAAATGTGGTCTCTGTCACTGCTTTGAAGATTTATTGGTGTAAAATTTTGCTTAGAAGATCCCTTTTGTTCTCTTGTCGGGATCCTTTGCATAATTTTAAGCACATTTTCCTCGTATCAGAACCGAGTAGAATGTGCTATGTGACTTTTTAGCCTTTACTAATTCAGCTGTTATTCTATAGTTAACCTTACATTTTTCAGATTTAACCTTTTTGCGTGGGCTATAGACATTAATTTCCCTTTCATTTTCACCATTTAAACAAGTGTTCATGCAGCAAAGTAAAGAAAAACAATGTGATAGTTTTTTTTCTGCACTCCATTCGACTTTATTCAGCAATTTTTAAGTCTCGAAAGTGGTCTTGAGCCTTATTTAATGAGTCAATACATGGGACATACTATATGTCCCAGCCTGCAGGAAAAGATTAAGCACCTATGTTGGATGTCCAGGATCAATTAATATGCTGATATCTGTGATCTTCTTCCCCCCCTGTTTTAAATTTCCTGAAACATTCAAAAATTTGAGTATGTGTCTAACAGTCGTAACCATAAGCTTTCTGTTACAGCTTGTTTCTGAAAGAGATTTACTTAATTCACACAGAACAGTGGTTCTCGGCCTTTTTTGCTCCATGCACCCCTTTCACCATTATTAGATTGCAAATCCTCCTATCCATTCCTAAATGAAAAAAATTCATATACCTTTTTTTTTAAATTTAGGTTATTTTTAATGTGTTTTATAAATGAAGCGTATAGAAAATGTTGACATATATACTAAAACTTGAATAAAAATAGTTTTTCATATTCATAAAATAAAGCTAAATACTTAACTGGTAAATAAAAGGCCGACTGCATTCTCCCTGAAACTGAAATTCTCTCCTGGTTCAGAATCTGTAATATCGAATTTCATATTTATGTATGGTTGTAAATTCTTCTAATGGAGAGGAAAAAGGATACCTTTTCAATTAATGCCTACTGTTGAGCTGAGTAGTACAAGGCCTTGAAATATTATCCTTGAAGAGGGGGGAACACTGATGAACCATGTACTGCATTTACTGTTTCTAAGATAACAGCAGTGGCTGAAAACAATCAGTCTAGCAACTTTTCATTCACAACTCAGTATTATTACAACAAAAGTGAAGAAAATGTTGAAAACATGTGCATTTGCTGCAAAGATAGAGAAACACATGTAATAGTGAGGTAAGTGCAGAAAATTCAAAAGCAAACAAGAAAATCCATTTGAGAAATTATTCCTAAAAAACCGAAGCAGTCTGAATGGAGAAAAGACGATCAAAAAGGGAAATAATTTTTTCATGCAGTTTTTGATTTATTTTTATTTATTGCATTTTGATGGATTCATTCTGCATGACAGATTACCATGTCTAAATAGCTGATGGATATTAGAAGCTGAGAGTGACAGAGAATTTAATTTTTATTCTAATTAAACATGGTGTGTGCATTCATGATTGCAAATAATCAACAATAATGAAACAAAATTTTTCTGTGTGTATCTTATGTGTTATGTAACAAAGAGATAGATAGGCTTAGAGCAAAAAAATTAGGCACAGAGTTTAATTGGGGCTCATCAGCAGCCAAGTGTTAAATTCTCTGAATACTAGTAGTTCAACCTTAGTGTGAATCTCAGTGAAGAGTGGTTGCATGAAGGTTTCATTATTTTCTCCATTTGCCATTGTTTTACCCTTAAAATGTCTGTGTGTTTTTTTAATTCAATTTAGCTTTTTTGTTTATATATTCCCAAATGAAAATTCCCAGATTTTTTTACACCTATCTTTGGATAAAAAATGAACTAATAATTCCAAGGTTTCATTGTTTGCACCATTGGATAGAGTAGACAAAAATTTTCAAATTAAGTTAAATCTAAATATTTCAATTAATTTACCGATTTGGGGCAATTTTTCAGGAATTGTTTATATTTATATAGATATTCTTAGTTTTAAATTCTTGCATCAAAAGATCCACTAAATGTTTGCAAGTTATAACAGCAACCTTTTGTCTGATTGTAAAACAAAAATCAATAAAAAAACAATAACTTTTTACTTTAAAAAGTATGCAGCATTGCCACTAGAGAAAACAATTCTTTAAAGCCTAGTTCAAAAATCATATGATCGTTTCCAACAAAATGGGGAAACAGTCACATGATAAAGTTTAAAGGATATGATGTTTCATACACAGTAGGACTTCAATAATCCGAGCACCTAGAGACTGAGGAGTTATACAGGTTAGATAATTTTACAAGTTTGTGAGTTGTATTTTTCTATATTTTGTTGACATTTTTCTTATTCTAATTTTTTAAGTTGAGATTGTTTCCTTGTAAGTTACCAAACATGCTAATGCCTTAAAAAGTATCTAATGAAACTTCATAGAGTACAGAAGAGGTATATTTTTGAAATGCAATTATGGAAAAAAAAAGCTGTAATATCAATACAAAAGGAAAGGAATATATTTGAGGAAGAAAATTCCCATAGAAATGCGTCAAAAATATTTTATGCAGTTTAAAAAAAAAGTGTATATTAGCAAACTTATTTCTAAAGAAATTTTTGTGCTTTTCACTGAAGTAAGATTAAGCAACTGCAAAAATCTCTGTTAAGTATATATATAATATATATATAATATCTGTGTGTGTGAATTGCATAAACTGAAATTCAAAGACAGTGGAAGATATATTAGAATGGAAGACGTTGTGTAAAAGGAATAATTAGAAGATTCTCGATTTGTGTTTAGTGTAAAAATAAAGCACTGATGCACGTGTAGAAAATTCTGAAGAACTTATTCACTAATACATAAGAATTCAATATTAAAATTAATTCATTTCTTCAATCAAAATATGTTATAAATACAATATACTTTTATTAAACATTTAATTTGCATACATTTAAGAAAAAATTGCTGTTAAATTTGCTATGCTGAATCTTCACAAGATTGAACTTTAATTTGATTTTATTCAAGAGTGAGCATGGATTATTCATAGGTTAAACCATCATGGTTTATTTGAAGTCTTCCCCCCCTTCCGTTTTTATACAAAATGATTTACAGAAATTTTAAGATTTCCCTTCATTTGCTATTTTTATCAGTACAGTATTCTTTGGTTTTTCTTAATTTTATTACTGTAATAAAATTTCAGTAATCCATGACCACTTATTCTGTAATTGGCCTTTTTTTTAAGTGAAATAAACAAAATATTGAATTTCAAGAAATTCAGCATGGAAGATTTAACAGCAAATTTCTCTTATATGGTCATGAAAGTACACTACTTATGACATGTTTATTGAGGCAGGAAAATTATTTTATGCTTGAAATTATTTAACATTTTCTGCATTGTGTCAGCACTGTCTTTTTACAGTACTGAAAGATCATGAATCTTGGTAAATTTTTGTCTTAGATAAATCCCTGCTTTTGGGTGCATATCCCACTGCATTTTAACATTAATTTTAAATTATTATCTGGTGTGTATCAACAGTTTATTTGTCTACTACCCTCCAGATGTTCCTTTCAAATTTAAATGCACTTCATATTTGTTTGTTTACAATCCCTTTTCTTCTCTAATCCAGGTGAAAATTACAAGTTATTGACTGTTATCAAAGTGAAGTGCCCTCAGTGGTGTTATGTAACTTGTAACAGTTGGAACTTTGGACCAAATAAACATTAAGCATTAGGTTGTTTCCATTCGACTCAACGAGTAAGCAGTTTACATTGCCATGTTAAATTACTGAATCCAAAATCTCAGTTTTAGCTTTTTTTCTAGTGTTCTTAAACCAGAACGTAATGGAAGAATTAGTGTAGGAATTCAGTTTAGAGAAATGTTTTTTGTTGAAGGATTTATAAACAGTGTATTATTTTTTTTCTCTCAGGTAAAAGTGAAAAAATTACGTGAAAAGTAAGTTTAGTAGGAGACAGTTTCTTTGCAGATTTTTTTTTTTACAAAAAGTGTTTTTACTTCCTTAAAAAAAATTCTCTCTTTCCTCTATTTTCCTCTTCCATTGATATAATGTTATATGTATATAAACATAATAATTTATGTAAATTTATTTATAATATATTATTTTGTATATTATCTCCATTGACAAAAGTAGATATGTATAATTTTATATTCATTAAATCTTGAATAATAATTTTTAATGTATGACTGCCTTTTAATTGGTTATTTATGTGCAATTCAGATTTCATGTAAAAATTGTGTAATCAGTAATGCAAACAAAACGCAGAAAGGCATGACCTGTAATCTGTCAAATTGACTAATTTGCACAAACTTTGGTTCAAAGTTGGGCAGGTTTTTGGAATTCTTCCATATGGGTAAAAGTTTTTTTTTTTTTCCTCTGTAGATTTCTATTTAGCATTAATTTCCTTTCGTTGATTTGATTTATTTCTTGCTGTTACTTTTTATTTGATTTAGTGTATTCATTTGTGCATGAATTTAACTGATGTTTAGAATTATATACAAGCAAATTAGTACATAATTCTATCACTATTAATCCCATTTCTTAGCATTTCAGTTTAAAAATTATTTTATTATTTCGAATAAAGTTGCACACATCAAACTTTTAAAAATTGAGGAAATATCGAAATAGATATTAATAACAAATTATTTCATTGGATAAGATTTCTATATATTGCAAGTAATATATCACTTGAAATATCAGTTTCACTTATGCTATTGGCCTTAAAAACCATTTGTTTGGTGCAAGATGCAGATGAGTTTGCCCCAAGTAGAGTGGATTCTGGTGATTCAAGCATTACATTGCAAAACTTTCTTATCAAAAATTTGATGTAGTAGCGAATGATATCTTTCCAGATGTTTAAACTTACGAAATTACTTTCCGCCTGATTTTGAGATACTATGAGATATTTACTATGAGAAAAGAGTGATCACCAATCTCTTTGAGTTTGGAAAAAATGAATAAAGTCAGGTATAAAATATTGCAGTCACCAACAAAGAGTGTAAGAAATGTGCCATCATAAATCAAATTTATTGTATGGGAGTGTATTTAGATAAGACATTGAAGAAGTTGAATCTTCATCCTTATTGTGTTCATGTTCTTCAAGAACATAAACTGCCTGGTAACCTCAAATGGCGGTGCTGTTGCAATGGTTCAGATTGTTTATTAATATCAAAGAAAAACTTGATTATGTGTTTCATGCACATAATTCTTGGTTTAGGCTAAGTGAATATGTCAATAGCAAAAACACGGAATATAGAGCATGTAAAATTTGCATGCGTTTCCTGACAGACTCTATATCCATCAAAAATTGATGTTTAGTGCATCGTGCCATGTCTAAAGGTAGTAGTTTTTTATATATATTGATGGAGCTGTGTATACTGACATCATCTAATAGTTTATTACATTACTTGTGGAGGATGAATTCTTTTTTGGTGTCAGCTGGATAGAGCACTTGCATACATGTAATGAGACAATGTCATTTTTTGCTGACTCCCCCCCCCCAATTAAGGCCATTGGCCTCCTTGGTCGTCTGATTTATCACTGAGTTTTTTTAATGTTAGGTCCCCTAAAAGCACATATTTATGCAGGTGATCCACGTTTTGTCAATGATCTCAAAGCAAGTGGTGAAACAGAAATTGAGAAAAGTAAGTGTTCATACATTGTCTTCAATGTGGGAAAAGGCATTTGTGCTTGTATTTGAGAAAAACTTTTGAAAGTTTTGTCATTTTTGTTTCTCAGAATCTTTTTGAACTTAATTCATGTTTGTAACTTGATTCATTTTTGTAATTTTGTAGTAAAATATTTTTGCTTGGTGTATGCAACTTTTTGATCACCTTGTATATTGTAGCATTAAATCCCCCCAGAACAGATTTCACATTTTTTTATACATTTCTTTTTTGTTAAACTTTTTTCCCTTGCTATATTTTTTATTTCTGGCTTAGTGTATATATCAGTTTATTCACAAGAGCAGAAACAACATGGGTTTGCGTTAAGAATTATTAATTACAAAAGTTGCCATAGTATTCTTTTGCCATTTTTTGTGAAGTTGTGATCAAATTTGTGTTTGGAAAAGTTACTACAGAAGCTTCAATTAGTTTTTAGAATAGTATTAAAGTTTTCATTCCATTTATATTGATATTAACACTCACTGTTTATTAGCATATTCAAGGTTCCCCCATTCTCACCACCTCTAAATGACAAACAGACAATGAAAGAACTGCAAAAAATTCAGCAAGGATATGTTTAGTATATTGCATAACACTACATTTTTTGCTGCAGTGGAAAGTAATTTTATTTAGCTTGGTTTCATTGTTTGTTTGTCTGTTAAAGCCAAAAATCAGAAATAATTTTTTACCTGAATCTATTTCAAGAAGTTTTACTTATGTACATGTTTGCAATTGCAAATTCAAAATTAGTATAGATTCTCCCCTTAACAAACAATTAATAACCACAGAATTTTAGTCTTGGAGCATTGTTTGAAACCTGATAGTTTTTCAGGAATCCTCCCATTCCCCTCCCCAGCTATAATTGTGAATGCTAAAAATGATGGAATTTTAAACCAACAGATTGTTAGCATTCCCATAATTTTAAGTGGTGACATTGGATTGCTAAATAGAACAGAAATTTGAATGAAATGAATATAATTTTGTGCTATTGGATGTATCAAAAGTCTTGAAACAAACAACAAAATACATATTTACTGGTTATGCTAAGAAGGAATAATTTTCATACATTCAGAGGCAATAATTTTCTTTGTTATGTTACCCATTCTATGATCTAAATGGTATAAAATGAAATATATGTGAATAAACTTTTTTAATTGCTCAGTTTTAATTTATTGCGTTAAAAAACAAAATAAAATTAAGCTGTCATAATATTCCTTGTTATATGTGACCTAGCATAAAATTGCATGGCAAATCAGGCAGTTGCATTCAGACACTAACAGAATTTCAAAGAGTGGTAGTCATGATATCATTGATGTATTTAAAAATTACATGCATTTCCTTTAAATTTCTTTATGACAATTTAAAATTCATTAGTGTGTGCAACTTCATTATTTTATTTTTGTCGCATATGACCAACAGTATTGTGATAATTTTAAGAAAATTATTTTTACTATTTAATGCGTTTATCAGCATAACTTACATGAAGACTTCTATGCAGCCAGTCTGTTTGCCAGGATTCGAACCCTGGTCAAACTCCCACTAGTTAGTGATTTTACTGCTCAGCCTCTGGTGAATGTCTTGCAGTAAAAGGAAAGTGGGGGAATATAGCAGCAAACGTGCAATCTGGAGCAATGAGATGGCATAAATGATAAAATATATGATTTAGGAAATGTGAATGTCCTTAATCTTTGGGAATGCAGGCATGACAAAATTAATATTGTTGTAATTAATAACTATAATCAACTAAAGCGCAGTTAGTTGGAGGAGTTTGTTTATTTTATAATGTAGATATTGATAGCTAAATGATTGAAAGGAGTAAGGTGTTTTCATCGAAAGTATGTATCTGTGACAGTGCTGCCAGCAACTTTCTTCAATTTGCAGAACGAACTGTAGTTATATGATGTATCTGCTACTACCATGGAGCTCAGTGTATTTAAGTTGAGCGTATATTATGTGTTGTAAGTATACCATGTTTTTTATATTCACAAATAAAAGTTTACATCTGTTGATATGATTAATTCAGTTCACTTTCTAATAAAATGTCATTCTTGTATTAAAATATAAAAATTATAAAACATTAAATTTTTAAACTAAAAAAGTGTATTTAAGTATATTTGTAGGGCAATCTGGATAATTTTTATTGTTCCCCTTATTTGCTAGGAGTAATAAGGCGTGCTCGAATTGTGAACATTTCACAGCCAAGTGGATCTTGTCTTTCACGTGCCATTTCACCATCTGCTGTCTCAGCATTAGGTTTATGTCCTAATTTCACATCAACTGCTCTTCGTGTTACATTGCCTGCTGGAACACTTAGTACATCATCATCGATGCGAGTTTCTACAGCTGCCAAGCCAAATGTCATTTTGGTACACAAAGTGAAAACATCTGCGGTACAAGGAGTAAGGGAGGCATTTCAAAACTCTTTCATGATAATCTTTTCTTCATATTGCTTTCTTGTTTCATTTTAAATTTATTTTCAAATTTGAAATCTCCTTTTAAACTATACTGCAGTTTGTCATGAAATTTAAATTCTGTAATTTTATGGTTATGTTTTACATATTTAGTTTCTCTAGAGAATTCAGAAGGAATTTGTTAATAATCTAATGCATTTCTATGGCTAAAAGTAATGCTGAAAAAATATTCTGAGCTAGATAAACTTGTTAAATGCTATTTGCAGGTTCTTTTTTATTATTTCGTGCTAACTGGAAGTTACATGTTCCAAGATAACTGGAAGAACTGAAAATTTTTATTTCGTGTGTATTTCTAGAGACCAATCTTTCATTTTGGGTAGATCTCTCTGTAGAGGGTTAATTTTAATCAAGTTTATTTCATGGAAGCAGTTTTCACATAAAAGAATATTTAAGTGATGCAGATATTAAATATTTTTAATTGTTGTTATTGGTCTATATTTAAAAGTTTTTCTTAATTAGTTTCTTAAGTTTCAAATTAAAACATACAGTAGAAAGTTCAAAATATAGATGTCCAATAACTCAAGTGATCTAATATGTGAACCACCACCCAAATACATATATCGGGTTTTAACAAAAGTTTCCTGCCACTGCAAATATCATCTGCGCAAACAGTTCACATTGGCATGTTTAATCATATTTAGTCAAATAATTTTTGGTATTTGAAAGAAAGAGTCTTGCTTTAGAACACTGTGTTGTGTGCATCAAGTACAAGGTGTCTTGAAATGTAACTATCATGCTACCAGATTGAAACCATCATTTATACCCAGTGTTCTGTTGCAAAAAGTCAGCTACGGAATGTCACCAAAACATGTATACAGCTTTAAGTGCTAATGATGTATACTGTGACACTGTGAAGGTTTGGCCATGTCTGTATGCCATCTTACTAGATTTAAACTGATAATCTAAAATTCAGAATCGCCCAAGTTCTGGCAAATCTAGATTTCGTTCTTTGTTCTGTAAATAAATCTTCTTTTGTGAATTTTTGGAGGAGTTAATTTTATTATAAAGTTCTTAATCTATATCAACTAATCACCATAGCCACTGAACTTACTTAATTACAGAGTCAATGATAGTAGTAAACATCTAATATTTCTAAAAGTTATTGTCATAAAAGTGTTTTCATCTTACTAGTCATACAGAATGTAATGCAATTTTTTGAATATTTCTTGCATTATTGTAGTCAGTACTTAAAAAGCTGTAGAGTACTTTATCTGATACACCTTTTTAAAATTTATTTTCTGTAATTTTTAATGTAATACACAATATAAAATTGATCTGGTATAGCAAAATGAAAAGTTGTATTTCGGAAAATTCTATCTGAATATTGGAAATTGAATTTCTGAAGTAATATTGATAACAGTGTTTATTTCTTTTTAATTAATATGTATCATTAATTTTCTGTAGCAAGAAAAAACTGCTGTTTCACAGAAAGAGTTAAGTGGCCCATCTACCGATAAACTTGCCTCAAAGCCTGTAGACCGAGCTACACCAACATCTCCATCAGTTTCTGTTGCTAACCTGAAAGTTCCTGAAACAAATATTGTCACCAATATAAATGTAAGTAAAATTTCTATATCAAATAACTTAACTATCAGAAAAATCTGTGTTTTGTATATCCATCTCATAGTTTGCTGATTATAGTTTCCCCTCTAATTCTGTCATAAAATTCGTAAACTAAGTATTAGATTTTAAGTAAAGTAGGGAGGTTGACCTGTGGATGTTGGAGAAATATTTTTTAAAACCGTATTTTTCCAGAATGCGAAATTAAAGACTCATGTAGTAAAGTAACAGAAGATGGTAAAGTACAGAAATCATAATTTAAAAAATTTGCGTTTTAAACAGAAATTTAGCAAATTAAATGTTCCAGGACGATTTGTGCATGTGTGCAATATGTGTAATAATAAGCGGTCTTGACACAAGTAATTGATTTGTGTACCAAATTTTAATCATTTTAGTGCTGATATTTTCCTTTTGGGAAACATATTGTACTTTTACTGCAGTATATTTTCTAGTGTGAAACGTATTTTACAGCAAAACATTACAAATATTGTGGTGAAGAACTTGGGAGCGATTCCACAGATTACACTATGCAAAACTACAAGGGAGTATTGTAAAATACTTTTGAAGTAACCATATAATCAATTAGCTTTCTAGTAAAATAAAAGAAAATTCATTAAAAAGGTATGTTGTCATATATACAAATTTGAGAATAGGTGAATTTTGTACATATTGTTGAAAACGGAAAGTTTTCTTTAAAGAATTAAAAGTTACCTGCAGCATTTTTATGTAGCATGGGATTAGAAACAATTGACATGCACCGAGTATTTTTAAGTTTGGACTGCATGACTTAGCTATACTGGTATCTTTTGGGAGCCATCTTGCATTTAGAAGCTGGCCTGGTGGAACCTGTTTTGGAAGCTTTAGAATCTGAAATGTTATTTCCAGATTGAAGACCAGGGTTTGGAAATAGGTGCAGACTAGGAGAAAGTTGTAGGCGTGCAGTAATATAAAATGAAGACTGATATTTAACACTAATGGCTAGGAGTAACCACTGTATATAGACCACCCCCTTGCACATCTGAAGGCTACTAGGACCAGTAGTTTAATTCAAACTATTTGAAACTGACTCTGCAATACTCGTTTATGCTCGGACATTGAGGTTTGTGTTTCTTTAATAGTGAGCATTGTATTGCCTGCAGAAGATGGTCAAGACCATCTCAAATACTCAAATAGAAATCTGACCATCTCAAATAGAAATTAAAATTAGTGGAACCATGTTCTCTTCTCAGATCAATCCCCTTTTAGTGTACAGCCTGGAAATAGGCAGCTTATCATTTGGAGAAAAATATTTCAATCAGAATAATCCTGTGTTTGTGGGTGAAAGTGTTCAGTTTGGAGGTGGTAGGGTGACATTCTGGCTTGATATATGTTAATTAATGGCTGTATCAACACTATCAGTCATCAGAAATGGATCACTGACAGCTCAGTAATATGGGAATGTTATTATAAGACCTTTTGTAGTCTTGCATTACAGTAATCATAGGTAAATATATATATTTCGAGGGCAAACTTGTTTTTGGTGAAGGAATCCATCAACTGAATTAGATAGCTTGTTCCTGTTATTACCCCAACCCAAATGAACATGTTTTGGGCATTCTAGCAAGAAGGATTACTCGCTGTTTATTACCAAAGCAGTTTATCCCAGTCCTTTAATAACCTTATTAACTTCATGTCTCACAGATATATGCAGTATTCATAGCTAGGTGAACTATACTTTGTATAAGAGCTCTTTTTTATCCAAAAAGTAACACTTTTACCCCATGACACACTTTTTGTTTTTCAGTAATAAAAAATCTGATGTGTACACCACATTACTTCCTTCTACGGAATATTAAATTATATGCTTTTTTTCTTGCATTTCATTTAAACTTATTGGATTTAATTAAATCCACTTCATTGATAGTGCATAAACCACAATATAATAAATGCACTCTTTCAAATTCCCTATATTTGTTTACCATAGCGACACTCTGGTGCTAGTTTCACTTAACAGCATTACATCTCATTCATTTTTTAACTCGGAATGCACAAAAATTATGTGAAGAATTATGTAATTGTTGCCACATGTTCTATTCAAATACTATAATAAATCTAAAACGATGTATAAAAGAAATTAAACAAAAAAACAGTTTCTCACAGTTGATTTAATATTTCTCATTCAATTCTCACTTCGCCAAGACAAAAATACATAAAAACTCAAAATATCTGTATTCAAAATTACGAAGTAAATCTTAAAACACTTTATTTCCTCGTTTAATTCCAGAATGGATTAAGCATGATTTAATTCGCAATAATAAAAAAAGGTGTTGTCTTTGTTGTTGGGAAGCCTAGTTTCTCTAGATTGGCAACAAATCCGCTATTCTGCTAAGTTTCAAATGTAAACAAATATGGCTGCTATGGTAAAAATAGTTAGGCTTGGCTGCACTTAAACAACTTTAAATTGTTGATAATTCTACAATTGCTTGCAGATTGAAGATAAGAACAACATAATTGAATCATTTCTAAAGCAAAAAATGTGCGATTTACCAACATATAAGAATAAAAAACTGAGCTCACTGAGCCGAGTAACAGAGTGGGTATATGTATATACTTTTGGTGCAGTTGATTGTGAACAAAAGGGAGGGGCACATCTACATGTTCTAGCAGTCCTATGTACAAAATTTCAACGTTATGAGGCTACTCGTTTTTGAGCTATGCGAGATACATATGTGTAGGTACAGACACCATTAAAAAAATCTCTTCTGAATTAATTTTGAATCAGTTTTATGATTCATTTGGGAAAAAAGAGTTCTTTATTTTCTCCTTACGTACAGATGTCACGCAAAAACATTAAATTGCATTCAGTAATGTCAAAATGCATATTTTTGTTGAAATAGGATACCCAGAATTTTTCGTGATTACAATACTTCCTTTACTTCGTAGAAGGAAATAAAAAGTAGAGTAAAATTTGGCTATTTCTTATTCTGTTCATTATTATTTTCTATCCTCATACCTCACAATCATGTATCAACTATCAAATCGTTTTCTTTATCAGCAGTGTATATCTAAAATCATAGCAGTCCATATTTGTTTTGAACAAATATACACCACAGATGAAGAGTACACAGTTTACATGTTTCATGTGCTATCATGGTAGTACCACAATACTTGATAATAAATTTTGAAGAACATTTGCCTTAGTAACTTAAAAATCTGTCCTTGCTTATATCAACAAACTTTTTATGGCATTGTTCTTAAGCATTTGAATATTCGTATAGCAATAAAACAAATTCTTGAATGCTGGCAATTGTTTGGATGACCTTTATTTTGTGAACTTCAGCTATACGATTTTTATGCCTGCATCAGACCCATGCTTAGTTTTTTTTTACAAGTGTTGGCATTATGTCAAATCTTTATATATTTAGTATGTGTATATTGTATTCAAAATTCTTTGAGTTACTGTATTTTACAGAGTGTCTACAGCATTCATAGTATTTTTTAAGTTCTGAGTTCATGGACTTAACAGTTAACTTACATTATCTTGTATATATGCTGGTTATCATAAATTAAGGGAAAAGCACAAAAATAGCAAAAACACTCTCAAAAATAAGCCAAACCGTGTAAAATTTGAATATGTTGCCAAGTAAGAGTAGCTGAGTAAAAATGCAATATGCAAATTAGTGGCACTGCACTTGGAATATGTCATCTGTTATAGTGACATCAGAAATCTGAGATAGCCAATTCGTAACAATGACCCCCAGGCATCATTTGCCTGCAGAACTATGATGGAGAGCCATTGGGAGACCAGAGGCAGGACAAAATCAAACAGAAGTGGCCAGATGGCTAAATGTGAGTCCTTCTGTGGTTCATAGACTTTGGAGGCAATTTCAAACCAGATTTGGCATCTAGGAGGTTAAACCAAGGACCAGTAATTGCTATGAGAGCTGATGACTGATATTTGGCATTATCTGTACGCAGGAATAAAACCACTACGACTCTTCTTAGATCCTCCCTTGCTGCAGCCACCGGAAGGTTGGTGTCAATGTCAGCTGTGCGTAGAAGGCTTCACAAAGGTGGTCTGTATGCGAGGCGACCAGTCATTTGCATGCCACTCAAATCACACTATAGGAGGGACCATTTGCAGTGGGCATGACAACATGTCCACTGGATGCCTGATCAATGGAGGGCTGTTCTCTCTACAGATGCGTCCAGGTTTAATCTAGAAAGCTATAGTAGATGTTATTTGATATGGAGAAAAACCTGGAACCCGTTCTCTTCCGTCAAACATCCGTGAAAGACATGCATACGGAAGAGGCAGTGTCTGTGTTTGGGGTGGCATCTCTTTGGGTGGACGCGCAGATCTCCAGGTCTTTCCAAGGGTAACCATTGGATGCTCAGATTTATAGAGATGACATCCTTGATGCTTATGGGCGCCCATATGCCGGGGCAATAGGTGATGCTTTCCTGTTACAGGACGACAACGCAAAACCACACAGAGCTCGCATCGTAAATTATTATTTTCAACAGGAAACAATTTTGCCCTGGAGTGGCCAGCGTGGTCTGGCTTGAAACCTATCGAGCATGTTTGGGATGCTTTAGGGAGACGTCTGGCTGCTCTCAATCCACCCGCTCAGACCCTTGCCGTGCTTGCAACTGCTTTGCAAGAGCAATGGCTCTCGCTTCCTATGGAACTGATAGACTGCATAATTGAAAGCAGCACACATCGCTGTATGTGCTGTATTGCTTCTAGAGGTGATCATATTCCATATTGAAGGCACTTTTCCTATAGCAAACTGACACCTTCGATTTGTTCATATTATACATGTGCTAATTTCTATACTACCATAATTGTCTGGTAATTTCTTTTTATGTTATTTGACAGCTTACTATATGTTGTATATTGTGGGTAAGTTTCATAAAATTCTACATGTAACTTTTTCAGTAATCATGACTTTTATGATTTTTTCTAAATTTATGATAACCAGTGTATATGATCAGATTTTTAATTGCATAAAAGCTGTTTTTGGGCATTAGTTCTGTAAGCTAGATCTTCTTTGACATGTCAAAATATCTTAAGTTTTTGGTTCCAGCAATTATTGGAAAGGTACAGTTTCTATGAATATAAGCATTGCATTTAAGAGTGTTTAATACCCCTTTCTCATGCCGATTTTTAATAACAGATGGCGCTACGAACGTTGAGCGCTAAAGAGTGAAATCTGTAAGACTACCTACTGCCTGGTTACTATGGCAACAATGCTTCCCGTCCTCTGTACTCGTTTGGCGGGAAAGTGAGTAAGCCATAAAACACTTAAACACATCCCCTCAGTTGAACAAAAGACCTGCTGTCATTTCTTTCGTCTGTGACTCAGACTGCAGGGTATGTTTTGACCAAGAATAGAATTTTTGTGTTGAATGAAAGATATTTGTGAGATAGGTGCAGCAGTCGCAATTCCTTTTCGCAAAATTTGTTCATCACACTTTTCAGTTTTGCGTAATGTTTTATAATTTGCCGTTATTCTGCAGAAGAAAACAGTTTTTAAAAATACTAGATTTTTAAGCATTTCGGTAATTTCGTCGCGACATAAAAATTATATAAATGATTTTATACTTGATGACATGTGCATATATATATAGCATGCACATAATATTATAAATATGTGTAAGTACTTTACAGAGCTTTATATATATTTTTTACTTTTATTATAAAACCGTATAAAACTCCTAGCTATATTTTTTAGTTCAAAAGTGGGTAAATCATTATCAGATCTTTCTAGTACACGGAGAAATAGACTATGTATCCATGCACATAAACATAGTAAAAAATACTCTTCTTGATGGAATATCTTTGGCAGCAATATCAAGATGTAACGAAAATTAGAAATCAATTACTAACATGCATTTTATTACAAGAACACTAGCAGGACGTATTATTTGCACAAAAAAAA
>KK120828.1:127025-179281 GCA_000611955.2 Stegodyphus mimosarum
CTACTAAATACTGGCTAAAGTAAAGAAAGAAAAGAAGAAAAGAAGAAAACTTAAATCTTCACTCAAATCGGGCTACAATTGAGACTTTTGAAGAGAGTTGGCCCTTTATTAGTAAAAGTAAAGTATCCAGTATGATTAAATATACATATTTACATATTTACAAATTATTTACAATATAATTTCTTTACTCTTCTACATCTTTCATTATCCTCCAGTAAAGGTTTAAGATAAGGTTATCATATTAAAAAGAGGAAATTAAAATAAATTAAAAAAATTGTTTAAATTATAATTTTTATCTTAATTTTAAATTATAATTCTGTTTAAATTATAATTTTTATCTTAAATTTACTATTTTAAGTAATTACTGTTTACTATAATTTATATATGTATGTATTTATATGTATATATAGTCTTTTCCGGATGTAACTCTAATTACGTATTGAGCTGGTATCTTCCTGTAAAGATGCATTTGGATTTGCTGTGTATGAATCTGTTTCATTGTAGAGGAACAAATGGGAAACAGAGTATTGAAAATTGAATTTCTTATATATGTTAGATTAACTAATAAGAGTATATTCATGTATAACGTATAACTAAGCATAGTGAATACTTTTTGGCAATCACCTTTCTAAGATAGCCATTTTTGAAAATAACCAGTATTGTTGATAATATAAACATCGGTACGATCTATCTGCCTAAGGAAAGGGATGCTTTCGTGGAGGACTTTCTAAGGCAACTGGCTCCTACACACGTTACCCATGGGAAAACCACGAAAACGCGCATGCAGCCAGTCCCTTCGCGGGATTCGAAACTCGGACCGAACTACTAGTGTTCAGTTACTTTACTGCTTCGCCCCTCATTTAAGAACGGATTCGCTATATACGAAACAGAGCAAGTTGCCCTTACCGTATTCAGCAGCCTGCCATTTTCCTTGACCTACCATAAAAAAAGAAAAAAAATCGCAAAATTATAACAGCGTTTCTAAAAAGACACTTTGCTGCATTCTGATTAAATCTTTATCATTCTGCGCTACTGGAAACGAAGTACAATAATTTCAAAATCTAAATTTTATTACATTACTTTTACACAAAGTGATCTCATGTCTTCTAAAAATGAAACCCGACATATGTTTCTATACAAGCACTTACTTTCTGGACAACGTAATTTCAGTGTAACGTACGTTCAGTTTTGTCTAATGGGGGGAATTTGAATGGGGGAAAAAAACTATATACATAACACGCAAAGATATTACAGCACATAAATTTACTCAATTATATTAGATTACCAGAGGAGAAAAAAATACTCCGATGAGATTCTCTCAAAATTCATAAACGCTAAATTAAGAATAAATTTTATAAAATGTTTACTAATGAATACATATATTTGCATAGTAACTTTCCTTTTTAAAAAATTTTTCCACCTTTATATATATCACGTTTATCGGAGTGTCGCATTTGACTTTATGATTATGCTCCGAAATTTCGTTGCTGTAGATCGGATGATTACCGATATACTTATAATCATACTAGTAACCAGGGCCAGTATTAGGGGGTTTTGCTGCTCACTGCATTATCTGTGGCTCCTACTTCTGTCACGCGCCGCCAGTGGCCGAGTGCTTAAGAATACTGATTACTGGAAGTTCGACCTGATTTCGGTTCGATCCCAGGCGAACCAGCTGACTGCATGGTTTGTTTTTCTCGTATGTAACATGAAAACGAGCCAGTTTCCTTCAGCAATCAGGCTCACCCGCGGCTGAGCGGTTAAATCGCTGAACACTGGTAGTTCCTACCCGGGTTCGAATGAAATCGAACGGGCTGGTTACATGAGCGTTTTCATAGTCTTCCCCGTGTGTAACGTGTACGGGGAGCCAGTTTCTCTAAGAAAGTCCACCATGAAGGCATCCTAGTGTGCTTTGCCATAATAAACTAAAGTGAACCTTCAGAAACTTCCTCCATAATGGCATCTACCATCTTAAGTAGGTAACCCTCGTGGCTTTGCTACATTCAAAGGCCTAATCCAATTCCAACAATCAGTTCCTCCCGAAATTCTAGCGAGCGAGCCGCGGAACACTGGTAGTTCAAAGCCTCGATGAAAAGAGTTGGCTGCATGAGCGATTTTGTGGTTTTCCAAATTCACCTGCTTTGGCGTAATCAAACTCTCTATTATAAACAAACTGGTTTTCGGCTCGGCTGCAACGGCTCTAGCACCAAGTTCCAAATTATAGTTACAGTTCAACAAATAAATGCGTGGCGGATACCTTCGAATAATCTAAGTAGAAAAGGCTTTTTAATTTCTTTCACAACCAAGCATGCATGCACATAAAGAAAAACTTAAGGAGCGCAAAGTTCCATCTGGCTTCTAATCCATAACATATTTAGTTAGTGATCGCCATCATTGGGAGCTATAATATGCTATATTGACGGAAAGGAGAAAATTTTACTTCGTGAATGAGCCAATTAGTGTTATTTCATCTGTCATCTCAAATTTAGGATACCAAGTTATGTGACTTACAAAAACCTAGTATTTATATGAAGCTTGAGAAAAATCGAAGTTTTAAAGACGATATATGGGATCACGTGGCATTCGGTTGATTGCCATTATGATCAGTAAATAACAATAGCCATTTTCTGATGTCTTTCTTATCTTTATATTCAGATGTAGCTTTCAGTGCAACTAGAGAAATTTTATTTTTTTTAAACAACAGATTATTATTTATTAATTATTTTTGATACTATATACGTACGAAGATACATATTTGTAGGAAGAGAGATCTAAATATCATATTCGAAAAAATAAAAATGAATTGCGACATAAAGACCCTAGAGATACGGCTTCTGATTGCTTTTCAAATTTTTACCATATTAGTTACGATATAATCGGTTAACGTTTCAAAGACAATTGTTTACAGATTTTATGTAACAGCTAGAAAACATTTTCTCGAACTTATCCTCAAACGAGTTAGGTGTTATTGGTAATGAATACTGTATCATGAATTAGATACGGCGCTATGCATTTTGTTGACTTTGTAAAGCAATAAATTCTGCTGTCAAGTGCCCTTTCCCTAAAATTAAAAAATGTTATTGCTTGATGCTTCATTGAATTTTACAATTCTACCGTACCGGCAGTGATCATGATTTCAAATCCCCCGCCACCCCGAGATTTCCTGTATTATCTGAAAAACTGCTCACAAATTGCTAAAAATAGCTACAAAACTGGTTCCACAGCTCTTAGGCACGACTTCCCGCTTCGCTTCCTGCTGTGCTGTGCTGACGTTTGGAAACTCAGCTTTGGAAACGAAAAGGAAGGAGAATAATTTCTCCTTGACTATAGTATAGATCAGATCCGTGACTTTTTTGGAGCTACTGCTAAATGTTCTGAAGTACACTGTATTCTGTTACACACAATGTTTAGGCAACATTCATCTTGAGAATTCATCACCTGTTCATTAGCCCTTAGTAATTGACAGAAATACTTTCAGAAAGAAGTGGGTGAATTTAGGAACAGTATGGTTGGTATCAATGAATTGCGGTTACGTTAGTTTCAATTGTTGGATTCAAATACTAAAAAAGTCCTTTTGTATAATCGAAAGGTTTTCATCCGAGAATACATTTTTCTATTTAAAAATGAGTTTTGCAGTATTTTTTAAAATATTACTTGTATTTTATTTTTGAAAATTTTCATAAATAATGTAATTAATTATTTCCAATTTTAATAACTCGCAGAAAAAACACAGAATTTTCGGGAATTTTTTTTATTATGTTTCTTCAAACTTATACGAATATACAACACTTTTTATATTCCTTATACATTTGCAATTGCATGCACACACACACACATACATATATATATATATACATGCACATAAATTTTGTAAAATTTTATTCTAGTTCATTATTAAAAAAAACTCTGTTGCTGATCTGTAATCTAACATAGGATCAAGTTCCTCTTCCTTAGTAAATCCTTACCCAGAGATGTCTCAGTGAAGGCCAAATCATGCACAAAATTTACACCTGAAAAAAAATATGATAAAATATTTTTAGTACCATATTCTCGACAATAGATTACATCACATCCCTCCCCCCAAAAATGCATGAGGTACAAACAGCTGAAATTGTTTCACAAAATAATAATGCAGATAGCAAACGTAAAATATGGCACTAAATATATTGCCACCAGGTGCAATATCTGCATATCCTAAATTCTGCTGGCTGATGTCTTCCAAAGTTCTGAATATTTTTTCGCCTCTAAATTCTGCTGCTCAGTGCCCTCCGCTAAATTATTAAATTTTGCTATGCAGTATTCTCTAAATTCTAAAAATTTTAATTGCCACTGGTTACACAGGCTCTGATCAAAGTACAGAGGCAAGATGTTACCTGCTGTTGATAAACTGCATTATAAATACTACAGATCTAAATAAATGTTAGTTTTTATTTTCCTAATATTCTATGAAAAATATAATTGCAGTCAGAATTTAACACACACAACATACAATAAGTTGATGGGAACTTTTCACTTCGAACATGCAACACTGCATAAAAATACAATATTTGGAAATGTAAAATACCCATCATAAACAGATAAACTGAAACAATACAGGTTAAAATTATTCAGTAATCATATATATCCAGATATAATTAGGACATAGTATATTCCAGTTATTTAGCAAAATAAAGAAGAAACCTTGCCTACTGAAAATTTCCTCATGTAAGATATAGTAAAAACATAGGTACTTTCATAATATAAGTCTCATCTGTTCACATAAATAGCATACATGTCCTATAAACTGTGCAAATCAGGTTAGTAGCTATGCAAGAAAATTGGAAAAAATATTTAGCTGCATAGCAAACAATTAGGGTGCAACGGTGAAAATAACTTTCTAGCCTGCATTATCACAAAAGACATATTGCAAATTGTTCTGCCAGATGGTAATGGATTTGCCTTTCGTCGATCTTCCCTTTCAATAACTAAAGGTGAATCAGGACACACAAATCCATCATCACTGTTCTCCTGAAGAGGCTCAGACTCCAAGCTAAAATATATATATATACACATATGAATTATTGGTTTACAGTCTGTATATATACATACATGTTGTACATGGGGAATACTACGAAAACGCCCATCCAGCCAAACCATTTGCAATTAGGTTTCTGAAAATTTAGGTAACAGATAGCAAATAAATTAACAATGATACACTGGCTGATCAGTATATTACTACAGAAAGATGAGTCATCATCCAAACTGTTGCTTGCATAGTTGCAGTGTCCTTATAGAACCATTCATATAGAAACCATAGAACCATCATATCACCAAGAATAACAGTTTTGGAATTATCAATATTTTACATTCTGTACTATTGAGCAAAAAGATGTAGTAGTCCAGTATAAGGAAAAAAAGTACAATATAAGGAATATGAATTTGTATTTAAGAACAGAACCACTGTGAGAAGATACTTAGGTAATTCAACTTTATCTATATATATTATTTATCATAGCCTATTACTGTCTAGCATGCTTTTCTGGAGATGAGGCAAAATAACAGCCTTTGTTTGGCATAGATTTTGAATAAAATTCTATAAATATTAAGGGTGATCTACCTCAAATCTCTTTCTTCAATTCCACGAGTGCGTGGGGACATGCCTCTGTTTTCCTCCCACCTTTTCAGCCTAATTGACATCATATATAAAGTCAAAGGCAAATGAAGTCACTGCTGACTAGCAAAGATGCTGTGCTGCAGCAAGATCTAAGTTAGAAACGAATACTGGTTTTGTGTTAGATGGCTCCTAATTATTCCTAAGACAGCTGTAGGATGATTTACAGCTCCCATCTTTGTATGTTTTGATTGCTGCAATCAATGAAGCTGGAAATCTCATTTTTCACTTCAATTCACAGAAGTCATACTCACTCTTATGTGATTCTATGGCCCTAAGTTCACAAGTACTCTTCAGTCAAGGTCAAACCCAGTTAAAACGAAACCGTCTAGTTCAGGAAGATAATGCTAGATTTTTTAATAAAAAAGACCCACGAATAAAAACAGAGTACAATACACTGCCTTATGTTTTATGTAATTTAAAAAAAATCTTTACACATGATTTTGATATATGCTGTATAGTATTTACATGTTCTTTCACATAAAATGTCCAAATTTGGAACAAAACAAATTCATCCCACCTTTTCTGATGCAGTTTTAATAGCTATCAGTACGTAAACCACAAAATGTAACACCCTAAAAGAAAAACACAAATGATGACATTTTAATTTTGCCATACAGAAATACATATTTACCCCATAAGAGAGCTTGTATTTCTACCTTCTACGTCAGAGTCAATGATAGAAATGTCCAGATCAGAACTGAGATGAAAAGAACCATAATTAGTTTACCATTATTAAGTAACTGTAAGAGTTTCAATATCATGCACAGCCAATATCTATTTTAGAACTAAACCAACTTACCTCAAGAAAGACTGGTCTGTCTTAGGAACGTAAGCTCTAACTTCTGGCGTAGAAAAGTCAAACGTTTCACTTCCAAAACTAAGAATGAAAGAAATAAACTGCTATAACATAATTTAAAAAATTTATAAATAAATAAATAATACATAACAATAAGCTACATATGATATTGCCCATCTCAAAAAGTGCAACAGATATATATTGCTGTATAATGTTCCGCCCATACCTTGTGTAGCTATTATATCATGCTGTATAACCACAGTTCAGATAATTACAAAATGTGTTATTTATCTATCTAAAATGGTACGTTACATGATTTGTGAGAATAAATAAGAGGGCTCTGCCAATGAAATTCCTTCCAATTAAGAAGTGTAGGAATAAAGAAAATACAGTGATTACAAATGCAGAAATGCAAAAGGGATTATATTTTTTAAATGTACAGATGACATATTTTTCAACAGTTTAACTACATAGGAAGCATGTCAAGTGTAGGACCTATAACGACAACAATTATATCTACTTAATTTATCCATGCTCATGAACAAATGAAAAAAAATTACAATAATCAACACCACGCAAATGTTATTTCTTTGCTCACTGAAATATTTGCATTCACTGAGTTAGGAAGCATCATTCATATATTCACTGCAAAATTAACAATGTTTGCTGCTAATGAGCTACAATTATAATAATAATAATGTTTTTGACTTTATCTGTGTTGTTACTTTACAACAGGACTGACAATCTGAAATCTATAATCGGATGGATTTACAACTTGGATCTGTCTGCAGCAGCCTCTTCTGTTCCGTCATCGATTTTAAGACAGTTATATGTTGATCTAAACAGGCATTCAATAATTGATTGAAAAAAATATTAACAAAAATTACTTATAGCTTCAAACAATTCAAATAGCAAATCATGCAGTATTGAACACAAACATGAAAAAAGGAAGTTCTCACCTAAAAGATTATGCCCCTAAAAGCAGAATATATTTTTTAAATGTTGAGTCAATATTTCTATGAGAAGAATTCCTTTGAGAACTACACATTTGAATTGCGATTTTTAAAAAACATGTACAAGAACAGAGCTTAGGATTTCTGTTTGCAGAAAGTCTGTCATATAAAATGTGAAAAGCTTCTTATTGTTGATCAGACAGATACAGAGAAAGCATTCACTCCCTTCCCACTAGAGATAATTCAATCTGGGCAATGGCCAAAAGGCTAGAAAAAAGCATGAACATGTTGGTTCCATTCTTGGTACTACAGGTGTGGTCTCCACTCAAAAGATACGGCAGATATTTATTATTATCTGCATCCCAGTTTCAGCTTTCAATGGAATTTACTATCTGTGGCATATTTTTCAAAAACTGCAGTTCACATCATGCATACATGACAAATACACAGAACCATAAGTAGACAAGCGATAATATATATTTATATAAATTTTACCAAGTGATCATAAAATGTTCCAACGCTAAGAGAAATTTTTGACATCCAAGTAAATGACATAATAAAAAAAAAGCAAGTTGAACAGCCAGCACATGAATGCAAAGTGCATACACCTGTAAAAATATACCATGGATAACTAACGCAATAATTTTAATTAAATGAATTAGTAGAGGGAGAAAATGCATTTCCTAGCAAATAAGTAACTGTAAAGTTTCCAATACCATGTAATGATGGCAGATCCAATTTAGATCACAAGAACATGCACATACTTTTGAAAAGATCTATTTATTTCAGCAATTCCTCGTGAATTGGAATTTACCCTTTCAATATTTCCCAATGTAGTGTGAATGGAAGACTGAACAAATTATTAGCATCACCTCATACCAAAAAAAAAAAAAACTTACTTTGGAAAAAAATCAGCCGGACAATCAATCTCCTTTGATACAGATGCAGATGTATCAATAATTTCTGACCTTCAATAAAAAAAAAACATATTTTACTTCGGAATTAACTTACTACGAAATCATAAACACGAGGTAGTCGATATAAACAATAAATTATTTCTCACCTCTGGAAACCATCCACTTGTTCGGAATCTTTTACGTCTCCGGAATTTAATTCCATATTAATTTCTTGATCTCGACGTTGTCTTTGGACTCTGGATCTTTTATTACAACGAGGATGTTTTTTCGTTCTTCCTTGATATTTTCGCATATTACTTTCTAACTGACGACAGTACAAATAAATGTAAACAAAACGAGTGCGGAATAGCAATGCAATAGGGTTGCCGTAACCGTCTTTCCGCTGACAGATACTCGTTTTTACTGTTTAGTGAAAACTGTGTATAAAAGAATATATCAAACGCTTTTAAATATTATTTATAAAAAAAATATGATTTATAACTGGTATCAAAATGAATTATTTCGTCAATTTTTGCAGAAATAGGATTACAATGCTAAATTTTAACTCGTAACGCCATCTATTGATGGCTTTCCAAACTACACATTAAAATTACGTATTTCAAACTAATTTTTTTAAAATATAATATTTAAGTAAATTTCATTCCAAAACTTGATTCTAACTCTACATTCCAAAACTGACCTATTGCTTTATATTTCTGCCAAATTTCATCCACCGTAGTTTCTTAATTAGCGATTCTATGTGTATACAAAATTTTAGTATTGTAATGCTACTGTAGTAGACCGCCTTAAGCTGAGATAGCTAAACTTGTATGCAATAATTATGCACACTATATTTTTCATGCTCTTATGTTAACTTTATCCACACATTAGCCAAAAAATCTTTTTTTCCCCCCTTGAAATATGTAAGAAGTTCACTAATGCTTGGGACTAAGGGTTGTGCATATCTTAAGTTTTGGTACATTTTTTTCTCTGTATGTTTTACATTCAATTTAGATTAGATTATTTAAACATAAGTAATTATCCATATCACAAGGATTATTTAACCAGGACTTATTGAAGGTAAAAGTAGTGTATTTTTAACACATCTGGTGTACAAAGAAAAAGCCAAAACTTGGGGAAAACATAGTGGAAG
The DNA here is from genome assembly GCA_000611955.2 of Stegodyphus mimosarum. NCBI lineage: Eukaryota > Metazoa > Arthropoda > Arachnida > Araneae > Eresidae > Stegodyphus > Stegodyphus mimosarum. The sequence goes on from KK120828.1 coordinate 136,477, forward strand.
ATGAATGGATAGAAATGATAATAAATGTTTTTCGGGAAATAGAGAACTCTTCTGAAAACACATCAAAGTAATTTGCTTTAAAAAAATGTTCTAGATCTGCCAGCAAAAGTACTGTGAAAGTGATTTTTAAGCAATAGAAAAACAGACTCGCTCTATACAGAACTCTCACAGTGTATCTTATATTGAATCCTGATGATAATTCTACCATTATGTTTCTCACATTCATAAAAAGTAGTAGAATTAAAATTTTAAATTTAGTACTTTTCTTTTTTTAATCATCTTGTTACTGTGTTTTTTAATTTTTAACACTAGAGAAACCTCTGCAGAGACTATTTTTAAGGATCTTTCCCATTTGCATTCATATAAACGAGTTTGCTTGTGCAAAACATAAGCAGGGCAATTAGGAGGTACACTGAGCAAAAAAAAGGACAGTTCTACATCTCCCATTCTACTAGGCCGATTTACGAAATTCAAATTGTGTTTTCCATGTCTCGAAAGCGCGACTTAGAATATATATTAGCTTTATAGATAGCATTGGTCTAGCATAGGTATTTTGACACAAAATCGGACTTTTCCTGAAATAACATACGATTTTTTTTCCATATTTCGATTCTACGACTCAAATTATACCTAAATATTAAATTTTGTAAAATTTGGTGCGAAATTTACAGAGAAATTCAAAAACTTAACTTGGCGAATTTTTTTCAGTTTGAGCCAAGAATAATTCACTTGGCGAACTTCTTAATACATAGCAACCTATTTTCCTATCCCTTACATTGTGCAGGAGAGGAAAAAAAAGTCACATCGTACCTTTTTACTTTGTGCATGAGCTGAAAAAAAATCACATCGTTCCTTCTTTCAAATAATTTTAACGAAGTGTGTAAACCACATTTTCTTTATTATCGTTTTCAACAAAAACATGCCAAATTTCAAAATGCGCCAATATATAAATTCACGTATACCTTCGGAAATTTTGGATAAAAAGCTCTACTTTTTTGCAGATGTGCCTAGAAATACATATACTTTAAGATGATCGTAAAAATTTTTTATGTTATAATTCAAATTTTTTTCGAAAATTTATAAAAATTATTTAAAAATACAAATTAAAAAAGTAAATCATAAAAAATGGTTGAATTTTAATTGGAATGAACCTAAATTCCGAACTGTATAAGAAGGAATCAAATAAGTTTCATAAAGAAAGTGATATTAATAAATACATACCAAATTGAATTAATATTGAGGAGCTAAAATTTTGAGACCTAATTTTTTAAAAACTACTCGTGCGATTTTTACAAAACTTGGAAGTTTGGCATAATTTGAGTCATAGAATCGTAATATGGAAAAAAAATTGGCATGTCATTTCAGAAAAAGTCCGGTTTTGTGTCAGAATACCTCTATTTGAACAATGCTATATATAAATTTAATACATATCCTAAGTCGTGCTTTCGAGACATAAGAAGCACAATTTCATCAGTTGGCCTAGTAGAACAGGAGATATAGAACTGTTCATTATTATTATTATTATTTTTATTTTGTGCAGTGTACATTTCGAGACATAAGAAGCACGATTTCATCAGTTGGCCTAGTAGAACAGGAGATATAGAACTGTTCATTATTATTATTATTTTGTGCAGTGTACATTTAAGTTTTAACTGAACATTTGAAAAGCTACAAATAGATAGGTTCTTTATATGTATGAATTCTATAGTACTCAAAATTAATTATAAAAAACACTCAAGTGAAGTTTTATTTAAAAAAATCCGTAGATTTTTTAGGTGCTGTCACATGCACAGAATAGACCACATAACTTCAGTAATAAATGTAGTGTATTTTTATTAAGATGTTTGTAAATATATTTTTATAGGAAAATACTTAAAATTTACTATGCTCAGTGTCCCAGAAATCAGAATTTTGTTTGTTTACATTGAAAAAGGAGTGGTTTGTGGGCATTTGTAGATTAAGCGATCACAAATTATGAGAATTCTACTTCATTTCTATTTATTGGCCAGATCGCAGTATTTGAATGACCATTGTAATGTGATCATTAAACACACAGAAAAGATTTTAAGTAATAAATAAATAACAAGCTATCTCTTGATAAAAAAATATCTGTTTTGCTTTTGCTGAGTCAGCAAAGTGTTTTCAACAAAAGCTTGTCAGAGTTTAAGATATTGTAATAAGAAATAATTAAGTATAGTAAAGGATATTTTGATCTACAGTTACACATGTATTAAATTTCAAATATTAAGAGAATTTGAAAAAAAAATAGATTCAAGATTAAACTGCTGTTTGAACGCCCAGCCTCTAAGTTTATAAATCAGCATATCTCTTTGTTCATGGCTCCTTTAATTACAGAAATTACTCCAGTTAGTAGTTTTTGCAATATATTCTATATTAGCAAAGTTTTTTAATAGTTTTAGCATTGAATCTAATTGTGACTTATGACTTCGATGAAGCATTGTTCCGAAATCAAACATCCAATAAATTGTGTCATATTGTGTAATTTAGTTGTTCTTTTTCCCTCGCTCATGTAAATTATGCTAGACTAGTTTGTCCCTTTTAAGGAAAGATTCAGATTTGGTAACTAATGCCCATGTGAATAAGCTGTTAAGTCTGATGCCCATAAGTAAACCTATGGATATTATAGTATTAAGAAACCTGTACAATAGTGTTCATATATAAATAAAGAACTGTCACTACTGACCATGTGTTAAGATCACTCAATACTGGTAATTTGACCCAAGTCCATATTCCCATGTTTGGGCTAACTGCATGGAATTTCATGGTAATGAAAACCAATTTCCTTCCCTTAAAAAGTCATTTTCTCCTTCGGAACTCCTTCGAACTTCCTTCGTTATTTCTTAGAATAAATTTAGGTTAAATGGCAAGGCATAACAAAAAAACAGCCCTTGTTTTTTTGTTATGCCTTGCCATTTAACCTAAATTTATTCTAAGAAATAAAACATTTAAAATTGTTTAGCATGGAATGAAAAATATATGTTAACTTATTGTGCTTAGTTATGGTGAAAATTATTATGAATAATTTGATTTTAGATATTAGTTGTGAGAGTACAACTAATTCCTGTTTTCATATTAAAGAACTGTTGAAATTTATCTATAAAGAATTTGAGGTACGAGAAATAATTAATGATCAATATTTTACGAAAAGCGGACATTATCCCAATGCCAAAAAGAGAAAAAATGAAATAACTAAGCAGAAATTTTAAAGTATTTAATTTGAATTTCAGCTAGCTTTCAATAGTTTATGAAAAGCAGACATGGTCCCAATGCCAAACATGAAGATTAAAAAATAAAAAACGAATCAGAAATTTAAAATTATTTGATTTGAATTTCAGCTAGACCAAAATGTTTGCAATGCAAAACTGAAGTGCCCATTGCACTGAAAAGTGTAAACAAATAAGCAAAATTAAGTGTTTAGGCCTTTGTTTTGTATGCTCTAAAAGGGGGAAAATCTGTTAGTGTATGCTCAAGTTTTCTCTAAACATGCTATCTGCAATATAATGAGTTATAGTATAACAGTTATTTTAAGGCCCATGACTCGAATGCTAAAATTATTGTGTCAAAATCTAATGTTACTGCATAATTACTAAGGTGGCTAATAAAAACAAAAATGTTTTATTAATTTGTTGCCAATTAATTATTAAAATTTAATGTGCAGATCATATTTAAGTGGCATACTTGGTGTCTTAGATATCCACAATGCATGTTAACAATGTTCCATGTTTTTATAAAGCCCCTTTTGGTGCAAGTACGCTTTAATCTGCTTCTGGACCAAAATTAAAAGTACCATTAATAAATGTAAGTCAGCAGTATTATCCGATAGGAAAATTAATTAATTATTTTAGCAACATGTACCATAGCTAAAGAATTGATAGATTTTCTTTCATCTTACTATGCATATCACTTTAAATGTTCTCTTTCAAAACAGAAATTCCTAGGAATCGGAGTTAGTCAGGAGGAAAATCACATTTACGGTATATCTGATGCTTTTTGTTTAGCATTTATAGTATTTTTCATTCCTAGACTTTGAAAAAGGGCGGATTTTTATGTACTTTTTTTTAGCTGGAGGTCTGGATACTGGATGTTGAGAATTTGGGCTGTGTACTGTATATTATTTTACATAATAAGAGATTCTATTTTTAGATGTAGTAAGCATGCTTCAGATGCATAAAAAGTTCAGGTTCAAAATTTAGAACTTCTGAATATAAAGGATTTTAGGAATATTTTCATACAACTATTTATATGCTTCTTCTTTTACTGATGTAGCAAAATCAGTGATAACCTAACTTAATAGAAGTGCAGCATATGAAATAAAGTGACTAAATGAGTTATAAAAATTCTTTTACAAAGCTGAAGAAAGTTATTTGTGATGCTGCAAATTATAACTTCTCATTCATAATTCATACTAGTGTATCATCCTTTATTGTGGCTGCATGAAGTACAGAAAGAAAAAAATGGTACAGAACATCCAACTGCTTTTACAGAAAATTGTCCAAGCATAGTGAAAGTCATAGAAAAAGGAACATACGCTGTTGTATATGCTTTTAAGAAATTTAAAACATTAAATTTTAATACAATTATACAAATTGTTAGTGATCACAACCCATTGTCTTTTTTAACCCAGTGTTATTACATTATCATGACATGTTTTTTATTGAAAAACTTGTTTTATATTATTTATAAAGAATTTTATTTTTGTATTATTTCATGGTATTGAAACATTCTGAAGATATTAGTAAATTACATGCATTTGTTTATTTTTTAAATTGCTATACGTCCTTGAAACATGGATAAGATTTTCTAGATTCCTGTTAAAGAAAGTCCTGAAATAGTGGTTAGTACAAGTGAAGATTCATCAGGTGAACGAAAAATTAAAATTGAGGTTCAAGCATCAAAGGATTAAAGTTCATGAAAGCATTTATGTATCAAGTCAACAAGTGCGACAAGTCGAATAAAGTTTTTAAATGTAGTATTGTGTGAAATATATGTCTGTGAATAAAAATTGATTGATATTATATTTCAAATACATTTGATTTTTTTTAAAGTATTATGTTAATTTTTGTATGTTATGTTATGTATGTAAGAATTTTATACTTGTTTCATTTGTTTTAAGTTTAGTTGTTGGAGCTGAATAATGAAATTATAAAATATTGTATAGGGTTTAAATGTATGTTTTTATTTCTATAAATGAGAAAGGTCTTTTAATGAAATTTATTAACTGTGGGATTTTTTCAAAACTTATGTATATGAGTTTGTATAGAGATAATAACTAACCAATAATTTAATTTTGCTCATGTTTGAGCAATATCAAGAGCTAGTGTTATACCTCATATTTTCTTAAGAACTTATTTATTGTCTGAATATATCTACAGTGTAGTTGCAAATTTGATGTTTCTTTACTCTGATGATAAATGTGTGAATGTATACCTCACACTTGCAAACAATGTGCATTGAATTTAATCCTTTTACTCTTGATATGTATAAAGAATCTCCCTAATTAGTGTTTGAAAAGGAAAAAAAAATGTAAAAAAAAAAAGAATTTAATGTGATTGAAAGCTAAATATGTTGAAATAACTGAAAATATAATTTTATGGAATCATGATTTTCATGGTTAGGAAATTATTTCCTTGACAATGTTTTAATATGTGAATGTCTTAAATTTCCATGTATTTATACTCTGGTGGGAAGGATTAAAATAACAACTATAAAAATTACTGTAGCTTGAATGATGTTATAGCTAACAACATGAAACTTTCTCAAGATCTTTATTTTGGCATGCATGGCATCCCTCTCCAAAATGCAGAATTGCCTATTTCAACAAAAAATAAAATTTAGATAAGAACATAGTGAATGTGATCTAAACTGGGGTTGGATTAAGTTGATGTGACAACATTTTAGACGCAAATAGAAAAAAGTTGGTTGGTCACCCTTGATCAGAATTCAAGCTTACATTGATTTTCCATGCTTTGTATTAGATTCTGCAGTAATACCTTGAAGCTTTTGGAGAGTGCTAGGTGGAACTGAATGTTAAAAGTCAGCATCATACTGCATCCTCCCATGTACTGATTTAAATTTGGCAAATGTGCGGGCCACTACCTTTGCTCTCGAGATTTCTTGCTAGTGCAATGAAGATGAACATGAAGAGAAGTTACTACTATTTGTACTTCTGCACAACTTGACATACAATAGTCAGTAACCTCATCTCTGTATATTTCACCATATATAACTGTATTAGTAAAAATGTGTAATTAATGATACTATTCAGAATGATACCTGCATGTAGCATGATTTCACCTTCTTTGTAGTGATGCTTTTCGGCTTATTGCATATGCTTTTTGCTGTCTCGAGATTGTAAAACATCTATAATCACTCTCAAATTAAAAAGTGAGACCTCAGTAAGGAAAATTCTGCTCCAGGTATCAGTTATTTATTCCTTTTAGCAATCGTTGCCAGATAATACTTCTAAGAATTAGCTGTGACATATTTTTTTACTGTGATTGTCTGCATACATCAGCAGTGACTTTCACAAACCTGTATTAATGTCTGTTCTGCTTCTATTCTCCCATGCCGTTTTTCGCTATCTGCCAGATGCCTTTCCATCAACATGTTCCATCTTCTGCATACAAAAATTTTTAACTGTCTGCTTGTACAACTCTTGAAATTAGAATTTAAAGTACCTGCTTCAGCTCCTTTATATGCATGCCTAAACGACAGGGGCAAATATCAGCATATTTCTGTATAGCAAATGTGGAATCCTCGTGGAATACATGACTTTAAGCTACCAACTACCTTTTATTGGACTTTGCTAATTTGAATTAATGTATAGCTTTTATAGTTGTTTCTTTAAATTTTTCCACCAGTGTAGTATCTTGGATGTCTATTTAATATAAATGTATTTACATGTGTCATGTCATTACTTTTATTTAACTGAAGTTCTATACATGTGTCTGGCTCTAAGACATTTGATGTGTGTATGGAAATAATTTTATGTACTTGATTTGTCTGTTTTTGTTGGACATTTTTAATAAATGTTTATATGTTTTGTTTATATGTTTATAAGTTTGTTTTAGCGTTTTAATTAGGAATATTTTTTATGGCTAGCTTTATCAATCAAAGTTATGTCCCACCTTTAAGCACCAGCAATTCTGCCATCCCCAGTGACAATTTAAACACCTGCACAGATTTTAAAACAAATATTTTATTTTGGTATAGCATTCTAAATGTTGTACCGATCTTTGCATAGTTATAAAATATTGTAATGCTGGATATTTTGATAGGTTTAAGGTAAAAGGGTATGTAATATATATCTAGTAGTCTAACATTTAATAAATATAATGAACATATATTCTGTATTATCTGAAAGTAGAACATTACCAAAATATGACATTATGCATTAAGGTGAAATGTCAGTTTTTCATTCAGATTTGACCTCAAGACACTATCCCACTGTCAGTTTCAGGTAATTTTTCTGTGAGCTTTATCACTGAAAGAAATATGATTTTCTCCTCCTTTCCACAAAATTTTGTAGATTCTGTGTTTGCATCTAATCAGCATCAAACTAAAGAAATTGAGTGGGAGTTATTTATTGGTAGTCTGTGTTTTGTAAGGGAGAACTAGTTTCTCCTTTATTTGGTAACCGCTGTGATCTGCGGTAATTTGCTGTTTTATATTGTGTAACAATATAATTCAATTGCATTAAATGGTTGTTTTTTCAAAATGTTTTGAATGTATGATTCAGCCAAATCTTTTGTTGAGAAGCACCATTCTCATTGGAAGGTTTAGTTTTACCACACCATCAATTTGATCCATCATCATCCTTAAATAACTTTCAATTAGTTAAAAAAACTAGCAATCCTTTTATGGAAAATTTTGTCCTTATTTACAAGACAGTTTTTACAAATAATCCTATGCAAAACCTTAAGGATAAGTGCCTTGTCGAAGAATATGCATTATTTGTAACACCTTATTCAACTTAATTGCATCAGTACCAGATTTATTATTGTGTGTCAGTACTGTATCCAAAGTTGGCAGTGATTCATTAATATGTAGAAATAAAGCCTTTAGTGAATCAGTATCTCACAAGAATTAAAATTATTGCTTTTATTATTATTTTTGCTGATTCATTTATTAAAAGCCCTGTGAAGTATTTATCTACAAAAATATTATGAGATTCTGTTTCACAATTTTTTAGTGCGACTAATCTAAATTTTCATATTTCAGTGAAAAAAATTTTGAAGTAGAAAAAAATGGTATAGATTCAAAGTGGGGGAAAAAATTAGTTCTGTTTTTTCTTCATCTCCCCTTTTTTATGTATCATTAAAATTGTAACAATGTATATCACAGTTTTGAAAGCACTCTTTTCAGGACTAAAATCACTGTTTATTGATTTTAATTATAGAATTAATGACCTTTCATTAATATGTTGTGCCAAATAATAATACAAGCAGGTAAATTGATAGATATTAATGTCTTCAGCTAATGAATTAGCTTTTATTTTAAGACCATTTTCTCTTTTTAAATTTTCATAATTTTAATGTCAGTTAAAGGTACACAAAATCCTATAACTGATAATTTAGTGGTTTTATTGCTTCTATTAACGATTCTCAGCATTCGTCAAACCAGTTTAAATGTCGGTGTTTTATGTGAAGAGTAGAGGTTGAAATTTTATGATTGCTGTAGTACATCAAAAAGAGAGAGAAAAAATACATTGTGCAAATTACATCCAACTGGTGTATTAACACTTTTAAAATCAAAGAATGGTATGCATTTGCACATAGATTGAAATTTATTTGATGTTTGCAATTTTTATGGATATTAATTAATAATATTTATTAATAATGCCATTGTCATAATTTTGACCTAACTTTATGTTGCATAACCATTCTGTTCCTGAAGCTTAGTCCTGAATTACTATAAATCTTAAACAAGGCCTAAGAGCTGCACATATATCACACTGGCATTTTTAATGACAAACCGGACAACAATGACTTTTGTTTTTGCGAATGCATTTTGGCAATGACCCTAATGTTATTAAATATTTTTTAAAAAAAATTCCATAGCCATGAGACCTTCAGATCATATGAATTCTAAATCTTTAAAATAAATGTTAGATTTAGACTAAGAAAAATTAAACAAAGTTCAGAAAGGCAGTTGATTTCTCTTTTACTTTTTATTAGAAAAATATACTTGTAATTTTATATAAAAGGAAAAGTATTTTTCATCCATTTTCAAACATCTGCTTGCACTAAGTTGCTTTAAAACTTAAGGATGTTCTTGAGTTCCCCTCCATTCAGATTTTAGAATCATGACCTGATGCGTTTTCGAATTTTGTTGTTCTGAATTTTTTTTGCTCTTGCTTGTGTAAAATTGCGAGTTTTAAATGTTCCACTAAAGTATTTTTAGCTTTAGTCATGATCAATTTTTAAAATTCTGGTATATTTCTGATTGCTTTAATGGTACAGTAGCTATTGCCATAATAATTGTATGTAATGGTAGATTCAAGACCCATCACTGTTCGTATATGTAAGTGTGGTTATTTGAGTTGTCTTTCTCTATGGATAATTTTCCTTCTGTGTAAATTTTTAAAGGCACAACCGTTTGTCATTGTTGGAAGTAGAAACATGAATTCATGAAGCATGAATCATTTGTTGAAAGTAAGCATGCCTTGTTCCATCCAAAACGTACTTTTAAGGAAATATGCTGATATATATTGTTTTGGTCTTTAACTACGAAATAATGAATAACTTCTTTTAAAATTCATCTTTCATTTATTCATAATCTAACTGCTCAGTTAGCAACCATTCAAAAGCAAAACAAACATCAATCTATTAAAATACTAGTATCAAAAAAGAAAACTGTTGGTGCATGGGCATTACAGGATTCGTTGCTAGGCAAGGACGGTGAAGGAGAAAGTTTTCGCTTAGCAAACTGTCAGGCATCAACATCCTGCCTGATGTTGAAATACTAATATACATTATTTAAGATATTCGAGTTAGATACAGATCAATTCTAAACAATTTAATGCAACATATCAATTCAACAAACAAACTGAATTTCACAGTAGAAGAAACATGCAAGATTAATACAAGGAATTATAATACAATTCCAGTATTTCAATCGTTCGTAAGCAGAATACATATGCTAGATATTCCAGATTTTATCAGTCCTTGAGGGGTTTTAACCAACATGGATTTTACTGTCACTTCTTGGAATGGTATCATAAATATGGCCTACCATCCAAATGCATAGATGTACTTTATCCTCTTTAACTAGTACAAGAGTACCTATTTTTAGATAGTCCTTTTGAAAGAACCATTTACTTCTCTGCTGAAGTTTCTTTAGGTAATCTCTGGACCATTTCTTTCTGAAAATGAGGCTAACACTGATCTACTATTTAATATACCTTCAATTTGATTTATGACAGTAAACAGTTCTTAGAGATTTAATTTTGCTTTTCCGGTAGTTCGTTTAATGATGTTTAAAGGATTTCACTCCTGCCTGATAATCACCGAAACTGGGAGATCGAGGTGGATTGATTCAGCTAAATATGACAAAAGACTGAACTTTTGACAAGTTTTAATAGCTTTTTCATGTTGGCTTGAACAAAGTTGGTAATGTTATCCAGCTAAGACCACGTCGCACGAAACATCTTGATGTTGCAGTTTACAGCCCTGCAATGTTAGATCTTTAAAAAATCGAGATGTAGCCTAGAGTAACTAAGCACACAAAAATGATTGCGTATATCTGATTTAAGGTACTTCTTCATTGTTTTTTATATTTTGTGTAAAAGGGTCCGCAGTACCAAATCCTAGACTGTTGGCCACTTCTTTTTACAGGCATATAATATGTTTAATAATAATTTGGCCGCCCACATGCTGTGCACTCTGTTTGCTCCCATTCGGATCAGCCCTGAGGACCTGCATAAATCAAAGCCACGTATGGAAAAGGGAGTTCTCACTAAAATGTTTTTGGCAGTGGTGCTATAAGTTGCTGGACTATTTTGGGTTTATTTTTTAAAACAGGTAATGCAGTTATGTACTATTTTACGGTCATTTAATGGCCAAAATTCCTGTCGAACAGAGTGCAGCAAAGTTTGAGCACCGATATGTAAATATTTAAATGGAAGTGTTGCATAATTAAAGTAGTTAATTTATGATTACTGGCCGGCAGAATTGGGTGCTTTAGGTAATAGGACAAAGATAATTTATTTAATCTGCCACCCACCCTAAGAGTTCCATTTTCCTCGAAGAAAGGATTTAAATTACTTAAGTGAGTATCCTTTAGGTTTTTACCAGATCTAACCGCTTGAATTTTACTTTCGGATACTATTCCCTTTACCAGTTTTGTAAAGTGTAGCCTGGCATACGTAAATTTATCTCTAGTAATAGCACTTCATGACGTCTTACCTAGTCGACAACTGGAAATAAACCTATAATTAAAACTAAGAATATGTATTAGTTTAACAAAGCTTTTACTTAAAGAAAGAAAATAATTAATCAAATCAGCACTAGAAGTGCTACGAAGAGAAATTTCCGGAGCTCTTTGTTATTCACTTTCGTACAAGCTTATAGTCTTTACCATCCAAATTGGCTTTTTCTGTAACACTCGCGTCAAGACAGTAGGTCCGTTGAACCATAGTTTCAGAGATAAAAGTTCTCTAGGCTCAAATCCACGAGAAACCAAATCTGCAGGATTCTTCTCAGAACGGATATGTATGGATTAGAGAATGGAAGTTCTCTAATAACACCTGAATTTTCGCAACACAATTTCCAACAAAGGTTTTTTGCATTGATGTGGCGAAGAGTTTAACCATGCTAATGTTATAGTCTCTGAATATAAATGTTACCTTTTCAGTGTTTGAAGAAGTCAAAATTCTTTAAAAAGCTTAGCAAGTGGAAAAGAAGTTGAGAGCTCAAAACGTAGCACTGATAGAGACCTTAAAGGGGCTACTGGAGATTTGTTCGCTAGTAACTTTAAAAAAGAGGTATCTTGATTGGGTTTCAGGCAAATCATCGCTCCATATGCAGATATTGAAACAACAGCGAAACCTACAACAGCCTTTTTATCGGTTCTAGAATGCAAAGCGTATCATTTTATGTTAAGGTTTTCTAAGTCTCTTAAGTTTGAAACAAAATGAATCCATTCACTAGCACGTTTCAGGTAATTCACCATTCCAGTTAAATTTTAGATCTTTAGTCATTTTTTTATTTGAAGGAATAGTTTTGCTTTAGAAATATCTGGTCCGATAAAACCAATAGGATCATACCCTCTTGACTTCAGAGGTCCATATATGTGGACCATCAATTTTGCACCTACTGGAAAGATTCCAGTATACATTTACTCAACTGCAACCCGATTACCGTGTATACGAATATTTCAGCTTTTCATTTTTACCGATAGATCAGCACAGGTGCATACTTTTGAAGCAATCAGAGCTACAAGCGGATTGTTTTGAAAAAATGGCACAGTCAAAGGACTTTGAAAATGTAAGTAGTAATTTAATTAATGTTTAAAGTAAATATTTAGAGCTATTTGGGTTAGAACTTTTCTTTAATGTTGATTTTATTGGTTAAAGTGATATTTTATGGCAGTGCATCGAAATGTGTATGGGTCCACATTACGGGGACGTTAGTCTATTAGGGAAATTAATTGTTGCTGGCCATTTTTTTTAATATTCCTGAATTTCTGTTGCTGTTTATGAAGTTTATGTTTCAGAAACAGCCCACTGATGACATAACTGATTATGTATATCTAGTATGTAATTGCAATCTTAAATTATTTATATTTTACAGGTTCTCCTTTACCCTTTTCTTGCTTTATTTTTGAATTAAAATATATAAAAAGACTCATGTGAGATTTTTAATTAACTTTAATTAAGAAAGCACAATTAAAAGAAGAAATAAAGATAAAACATTACATTTAAGGACGTTAGAATTATACATATAAGTTACAAAGTAAATCTCGGGGAACACCATGCTTAGTTCGTGATTCCACTACATCGACTGAAGGCTATAGTCTTTTTGTCCGGTCTTTCTTTCGGCGGCCGTTAGGTGGCGCTCATTGAGCCGTGGGGTCACAGACTTCGCCTTTGGCTCGTACGACGTCTCGGCGAAGAGCCAGAAATCTGTTTCTTTGGTCTGGCTTGTCTCCGAGGAGGTGCTACAGTCCCACTATCTCTTGAAACGGGCAGTTTATAAGCACGTAGGGCTGATAAGTCCCAAGGACTTCATCTGGCTTAGCTGGATCAGCAATATCATACGTAGTGGGTGAACGATTGGCTATCACTAAATAAAAGTCCTTCACGTCTGGGCATGAATTTTTGGCACTTTCTATTCTGTGATCTGCAAATAGGATGTAACGTCACCCATACTTTATCACCTGGTTCGAAAGAAACCTTTTGACGTCGACGATCATAATATATTTTTTCTTGTTTTTCTTCTGTTCGACGTGGTCTTTAATCTCTGCAGTTAAACGGGCAAATCGTTTGAGATATGGGGTTATCTCAGCCATGAAGTTATCATTGTCAATTAATGCTCTTAGGTCCTGATTAACATTAAACTGAATTCTGAATTAAGAACAACAGATGATGTTTGGGTAACATCATCTGTTGTTCTTAATTCTCTGCCAATCTACAAGAAAACTGCTTGTGATTAGTGGTTTCACACTTGGTAGTGTTTATGGAAAAATTAACCTGTGGCAGTTTTTATTCGTAGGAATTGTGTTCATCTCCGACCAGTATGGCAAGTCGAGGTGTTAGATCCCTATTCTTACGTTCCGATGGTTTTGCTTGGGGATGATACACAGGAATAAGGTCTTGCTTAATTTCGAAAAACTTGCAAATTTTTTGCATAACGGCACTTATGAATTGTGGCCCGTTATCACTATCAATCAGCGTGGAAGTCCATAACGTAGAAAACTTCAACTAACGTTTTGGCGCAGTTGACAGCTGTTGCTTCTTTAAGGGCAAATAGTTCTACCCATTTTGTACTGGTATCTTCTACGATAAAAATCCATTTCTTACCAGATGAGAACTCTGGAAGAGGTCCAAAAAAATCAACAGCTAGAGTTTCGAACCTTTGCCCGTAAACTGGAGTTCTAAGAAGACCAGCTGGCTTCAGATTAGTCGGTTTGTAACGGTTACATTCCGGACAATTCTTAACATATTCAGCTATATATTTGGGCATCCCTGGAAAATAGTACCTAGAGGCAACTTTATTGCAAGTTCCTTCAGCCCTGTAGTGTCCAGCCGTTGGAGAGTCATGGTGCTCTTGTAGCACTCTTTCTCTTTTCTGGATAGGGACCACGAGTTGGGCCTTCTTCTGTTTCTACTTCTGTTGAGTAATGTTAAAGCTTACAAGAAAAAGTATCACCGACTTTTCTAGCTTTCAGTACTTGAACGTATAAATCACACTTCAACACGAAGTAGCCTTTAATTAAAGACTCGCATCATAGGCTTAAAATAGTCACTATCGTTAAAACACTATAACTGCGGTGATTATTCACAAAATAAAATCAGTTGCAACGAAAACAAACTTTATTATCACGGAAGAAATCAATAACGCTCTTAGCGCTGTTACATCGTTCTCGCACTTGAATATCTATTACTGTTGCCATACACAAATTACTAAACTATACTCACAAAATCTACGTGAGGCTTGCTCATGAGCCAGGAAATATAAAATACAAAATAACAAACATTAAAATAAGTAATGTATTCTTAACATCCCCCCACCTTTTGATTATAAATTATAATCAAAACATAAAATTACCACTTTAAACCATTTTAAGCTAATATTAAAAAACATATGTATATCCAGTACTAATCAAATAAACCACAGAAATATTCTCAAGTATAAGAAATAATAATAACAAGCAATAAAAATGTATTTCACTAAAGCACATATTTAAATTATAAGTCCAGTCTTTCTGGAATCTTAATTTTTCTACCAGTCCTACTAAATTTTGGCTTGTTGTTAAAGGTACCATTGTCCTGTTTGGCCGGCTGCTTTGAAAATTTGGTCAAACTATTGGATTTCACAGGCTTAGAACAGTCTGTAAAAGATGCTATCTCAAGAGGATATATTCTCTGAATAGGACGAAGAAGTTCTTGGTGTAAAGTCTGCACCTTTACGAGTCGTACGTTACCGTCTTTACCTGGAACAAGCTCAGTAATGCGACCTAAAGGCCAGTTAATTCTCTTTTTGTTATCAGTTCCCACTAGAACGATATCACCCACAGCCACTGTGTGTCTGAGCTTTTTACTGTTCTTTCGTTGAATGAGAGCACCTAAGTATTCCGACCGAAAACGGTTCCTTAATTCTTTATGTACGATTTGCCTATATTTCAGTCTTTTAGATAAAGAATTTTGTTCCACAGCATCAATATCTGGAACACTGCATTCATAAATGTCTTGAAGAAACATCGATGGAGAAATGGGCTTTATAACATCTCCTTCAGAGATATAAGTTAGAGGTCTTGAGTTGATTACACTTTCACAGTCTGCCAGAGTAGTTGCCATTTCTTCATAATTTAGACGAGCCTGTCCTAACACTCTTTTTAAGAGATCTTTCAATATCCTTATTAGTCGCTCCCACCAACCCCCCCCACCATGCGGCCGTCGGCGGGTTAAACTTCCAGTCAATCGAATTAACGACTCCATGTTTCTGTATACGTTTCCAATCTAGCTGTTTCAATGAGTTGGCTGCTTCTACAAAATTCGAACCATTGTCACAGTATACAGTAGTACATCTTCCCCTGCGAAATATAAATCTTCTAAATGCCATTAAAAAGGCATCTGTGGAAGCGGCAGTAATTAGCTCAAAATGTACTGCTCTGTACACTGCGCAAGTAAATATTAACACCCAACACTTTCTATTTTCTTTTAGAAACAGAGGACCAGCCATGTCAATCCCTGTAATTTGAAATACCGCAGCATCTTTCACACGATTTTCAGGAAGCGGTGCACTTATCACTTCCACGTTCCTTGAACTATATCTTTTACAGATAATGCAATTAGCCACAATATTTTTCACATTCTTTCTTCCGTTAAGAATCCAATATTTTTCTCTAAGCAGATTCAAAAGTATCTGACCACCTGCGTGACAATTCTTCACATGAACAGAGAAAATAAGTCGTTTCACAACTTCGTGTTTTGAAGAAAGGACAACAGGTTTGAGAAAATCATCACTATCCTTTCTGTAGATAATCTTAGTTTTTACACGATAGATGCCGTGATCATCTTTAAATACCTGAAGTGTTTTGAGTCTATCATATTCCAAATCAAGGGATTCCTTTTGAATCATAAGCAATATCTTTAATTCCGCCTCGTGAAATTCTACTGCATTCAATTCTCCGTGTCTCCTGCTTTCTGTATTTGCACAATTATGCTTAAAACGAAGAATCCAGGCAACCATCCGTACTATTCTGTCATAATTAGAAAAATGCTTGTAGTACCAATTATTATCACAAACGGTTTCATTATTTGTCATTGTGCTAGTCGTTTTCAACTTCTCCTTTTCAATCTCTTCTTCATTACAACTATGGTGGTTACAGGAATCCATACAATTAAGGAATTCTGTAGGATCTTTCATCCAGTGTGGTCCCTCCCACCATCTTGATGCAATCAGATATTTCGCTTTGCAACCTCTGGATGGCAGATCGGCAGGATTCCTTTCTCCAGGAACGTGCTTCCAAGCTGAAGGTTTACTGAGTTCTCTAATCTCTTTAACACGGTTTCGCACAAAAACAGACCAATTTTCATCTCTTTTAATCCATGCGAGCACTGTTGTAGAATCACTCCAGTAAAATTTGTTAACTCTTTACCATCCGAGGGCTTTGGTTACTGAATCTGTCAATCTGGCCCCAATTACGGCTGCCAAGAGTTCCATTCTTGGGATAGTTGCCCCTCTTAAGGGAGCAACTCTAGATTTCGCAGCAAGAAGAAACAGTTCAACAGGATCGTTGTTTTCAACTCTTAGAAATATAACTGCTGCATAAGCGTCTTTGCTGCCATCAACAAAAGTGTGAAGAGCACAATTACTAAGATTTTCTGAAGTGACTTGAATAAATTTGGGAATTTCAATGTTACTTAAGCATTTTAATTCTTCAAGCCATTGTATGAAATCTTTACGAAGTTCGCCAGTCAACTCTTCATCCCAGCTGACACTTTTCTTCCATGCCTTTTGTAACATTATTTTTGGACAGAGCATAACGGGGAAGAAAAAACCAAAAGGATCGAATACCTTATGAACTGCAGATAACATGTTGCGTTTTGTTACCTTTACCAAATTAAAGTCATTCAACCATTCTATATTTATTCTCAGGGTGTCTAGTTCTTTATTCCAAAGCAGACCTAATACATGTGCTTCTTTCTTATATTCGATTCCGTCGAACTCACCAGAATATTCCCATCCCCTTAGGTCAAATCCGCCTTTGGACATCAATAACTTAGAATCGGACAAAAACTTTTCTAACTGCTGTTTAGTGTCAACACTGGTAACGACATTGTCAACATAGAAACTTTGCAACAGTCTCTTTCTGAAAGCAACTTCAAAATCTTCACTGTTTTCAATGTGGTGCTCAATAACTGAAGCCAGAAGGAAAGGGCTACATTTTGCACCAAAAACAGGTCTGGCATGTCGAAAAACTCTGAGCTTTTTCTCTTCCATGTTTTCCCACCATAAAAATCGCAGGAAGTCTCTATCCTCTTTTCGGATACTTATTTGCAGAAAAGCTTTTCTAATGTCCGCTATGACTCCATATCGTTGTTCTCTGAATCGCAGTAGGACGTCTGGAATAAGTTCGATTAAATTAGGACCACACTGCAAGCATTGGTTCAGAGAAGGATGGTTTGTCAATTTCGCTGATGCGTCAAACACTGGACGAATAGGTGTGGTACTGCTGCTTGCCTTTAGGACAGGGCGATGAGGTAAGTAATTACCATAGGAGTCCACTTCAGAAGTGGGCACATTTTCTATGATACCTTCATCAATCCAGTTTAAAAATACATTTTCATATTGTTGATACAAATTCATTGCTAAAAGTTTCGAAGTGGTGTACTCCAGCCTCTTTTTAGCTAAACTAAAATTATCAGGTAAAGGTGATTTATCATCAGCCCAAGGTAAGCAAATTTCATACCGACCATCATTATTTACTGTAACGGTTTCTAAAAAATGTTCTTTGGTTTGAAGATCAACCTCATGTTTAGATTTCTTTTCTACAGGATCATTGATTCCTATTAAATCCAATCTCCATAGACTTGAAACTTCAGCTTCATTTATAAACATTGATGTCACCGCCGTTGCTAAGTTTTCATTAGAAGCTTCTTCTACTGGCACCTTACCCATCAGTGTCCATCCAAAACTAGTTTCTACAGCAACGAGACCCGAAGATAAAATCTTCCTATTTCCCGTTAACAACCTTCCCATTATGTCGGCTCCGACAAGAATATGAATGGTTTCACAATTAACTGCAACATCTGTCAAAATTATGCCATTTTCTTCTAGCTCTCTAATCCAAGGGCCTTTACACACAGGCCGAATGTTACCACAGATTGTAGCTTGATCTAGAACTTCGAAATTGCAGGCAAACTTTTCATTTAAACTTCTCAATCTTATTTTATAGCAATTATGCTTCAACTCATCACTTAAAACACCCCCAAAAAGAGAATGCACCATACTTTCTTGACGAACAGGCAAATAATTCATCTCTTCGGCTACATTCTTTAAGATGTAAGATTTATGCGAAGCTGAATCTAAAAGTAATCTCACAGTCTTCTGTTTACCATCAGAAATAAGGTTAGCTTTCACTGTTTGAAGAAACACTCTAGGGGTATGCATTTTGAAATTAGACAAGTTAATTTCGCCCTCTATCGGCTTTTCTTCTTTTTTCGGCTGCATAACTTTGATTTGTGTATCAAGCACATCACACATTAATGGCACATGTTTTTTAGAACAAATTAAGCACTTTAAGAAAACTCGACATTTCTTAACTGTATGACCTGGAGCTAAACAAGCATAGCAGCAAAGTTTTTCCTTTAAAATTTTTTGCTTCTCCAATAAACTCATTTTTTGCGCGGAAAAACACTCAGAACTTAAATGTTTACCATCACAAAAAACGCACGATTTCACAACCTTGGAACCGGAAGCAGCTGTCAATAGCGCTGCAGCTGTCGGTGTCTTATTACGTAAACATTCTGCACTAGGATGCTTCTTTTTTACTGATTTATTATTATTATCTGGATGCTTTCCTAAACCAAACCCAGCAACAGCTAAGCATATTCTTTCTTCTCCCTCTACTTCCGATCTCAAAAACTGCATTAAATTGTTTAATCGATCCTTCGCATCCGTTTTGGAATCGGAAGAATTGCTACGATTCCATGCTTTTAAAAAATCTGCTGGAAAACAAGACTCAACCATTGGATATAATATAGAAGCACATTTATCAGTTGTCACATTTAATGTTTCCAAAGCGCGTAAATAAGATTCGAGTTTATCATACAAAGAAGTTAATGAAAACTTTTCCTTAGTTTGCACAGTTACGATTAATTTCAGTAACTCTCTAACGTATACTTCGACTAAAATATCTTCCCTACCAAAACGGAATTTTAAACTTTCCACAGCCTTTTCATAATTAGGGCCGATAGGCGGAAAACTCTCTACAACTTCTCTAGCCCGAGAACCCGACACGGTTGCTTGAATTAAATACTGGAATTTATCCTCCGGAGCAATATCATCATCTTTATGAATCTGCTCATACTGACTCCAAAAAGGAAGCCAATTTTTAATATCATCCCCAAACTGTCTAAATTCTAATCTAGGTAAAGTAAACTTTCGTTTCGAACTATTTACATCAGAAACAGAAATAGACGGAAATGACTCACTTTGATTGTGTACTTGGATTCTTGCCAATTCCAGTTCATAATCCATTTTCATTTTTTGAAGCTCTTGCTCCATTCTCATATTTTGAAGATCATAATCCAGCTTATCCTTCTCAATTCGTCTTTGCTCTAGCAATTTTCTATCCGAAATAGCAGTTGTTAATAAATCTTGAACAAATTCAGGATTCTTTTTGTATTCCGCACAGTTCAAAATAATGTCTTTTTAACCTGCTATTGTAACGGTTGGTGGTAAACTTTCACCGATTTCTTCCACAACATGTTTCAAATCTTCTTTTTTAAAACCTTTTATTACTTGAAACATCTTAAATACGAAAATAATCCGGAAGCGGACACCAGCAATGTTAAAGCTTACAAGAAAAAGTATCACCGACTTTTCTAGCTTTCAGTACTTAAACGTATAAATCACACTTCAACACGAAGTAGCCTTTAATTAAAGACTCGCATCATAGGCTTAAAATAGTCACTATCGTTAAAACATTATAACTGCGGTGATTATTCACAAAATAAAATCAGTTGCAACGAAAACAAACTTTATTATCACGGAAGAAATCAATAACGCTCTTAGCGCTGTTACATCGTTCTCGCACTTGAATATCTATTACTGTTGCCATACACAAATTATTAAACTATACTCAAAAAATCTACGTGAGGCTTGCTCATGAGCCAGGAAATATAAAATACAAAATAACAAACATTAAAATAAGTAATGTATTCTTAACAAGTAACGATACAAAACACCCTGATTCATAAGATAACCTCTGCTAGTCCAGTTTGCGCTTTTGAAGTTTTCAGCTTTTGAAGGGCTTCCGAAGCAGTCAATTATTTTTTTTTAGTTTTTCGTCCTTCAACTACTTTTCTCGAATTTCTTTGGACTTTCTTACCGGAAAATCGGCTGATATCGCAAATAAGTCCCAAAGAACATCTTCATTTATGTTCGAGGGTCTAGACAGCATATCTGCAAGCAAATTAGCTTTTCCTGGCGTATACTCAGTTTTCGGATTATAGGACTGAATCTGAAGAGCCCATCTTGCCAAACGACCTGATGGTGATTTGCCATTTTAACGGCTGGTGGTCAGATGCTATAATTATTTCTTTGTTTTCGACGTAACCTCGAAATTTCTCCAAAGACCAAACTACTGCAAGTGCCTCACGTTCAGTAGTGGAGTAATTTCGTTCTGCTGGTGTGAGCAAACGACTGGCATACTGAATAACATACTCTGCTATGCCTTCTTCTTGAATAAGAACTGCTCCTAGAGCGTAACTGCTAGCATCTGTGCGGATACGAAACGGCTTCAATCCATCTGGTTGTTTTAACACAGGGGAGGGGGGTTATTAATCTTTTCTTCAATTCTTCAAAAGCTTTTTCCTGTTCAGGACCCCAAAACCATTCTACACCCTTTTTGGTAAGATTGCTAAGTAGGCTTGGAACGGTCGCAAAGTTTAGAACATATCTTCTGAACCATCAGCAAGTTTGCGGGAAGGACTGAACTTCTTTTACATTGGTTGGCACAGGGATTCTCTGAATAGAGGATACCTTTTCAGGGTCCACTTCAATTCCATTCGGGGTTATCCAGTGACTTAAATATTTAACTCGGTCACATGCAAAATGATATTTTTCTCTGTTAGCTTGGAATTTAAACAAAGTAAATCTCTCGAAAACAGTTAGTAAGTCTCTTACATGTTGATCAACAGTCCTTGATAAAATAACGACATCATCTAAATACGACAAAGCAGACACTAGCGAAGCGATAGGCCTGCTTGAAATTTTGTCAATCAAGCGTTGAAAAGTGCCGACGTATTTCGTAATCCGAAAGACATGCGCAAACATTTATATGTCCCAAATGGGCAAATGAAAGCTGTTTTATCTTGATCAGCTTCATGTATTTTGACCTGATGATACCCTGTGTCTACGTCTACGCCTCTCAAATTAACTTCAACTTTTCGTTGCGCTGCGTTGGCAACGCCCCTTTTGGATTTGTCTGCGACGCAAGCAGTCTCTGGAACATTTTGCGCTGCAGATATTATTATATTAGCCTATAATTTCTTTTATATCTGTTCGTTCTCTGATGTTTTCATGTATGATTTTCTTTAAATGAATACTAGCACTTTAATATAAACAAAATAGTAGTGGAATTTATTAAGGTTATTTAGAAACGAAAATACACTTTTATCGGCGCCATTCGAACATCGGATAGCGCAAACAGTTATGGAGGCATCGCCGAGGTTGGGAATTCGTTTTAAAGGCTAGGATAAGTGCATTTTATTTTTCATTTACATCTGAATTTGATTGTTGAAGTTTTATATATTTTGTATTGGTTTTCATTTTGAACTTGGATACTTCGATTACTTATTATGGATCAAGGTACTGTAATTAGACTGCGTGGTAAGGTAAAAGCGGCTTTTACAAGGCTTCAGAATAGTATTACTTCCGATTTATCTAAAAATGAAGTAATTTTGCATCTGGAGCGCTTGGAAAGGATTTATTCAGATTTTGATAAATTTGATGCGCAGTTACCAGAGGAGCATACAGAAATTGAAGACTTTGAATCGAAGTACTTTGGTTTGAAACTTCAGTATCAAAATTTATTAGATTCATTGAATGTGGATAATGGGCCAAATGTTCCAGAAAATTCTAATATGAGTAACTTTAAGTTACCAAAGTTGAATATTCCTATTTTTTCGGGTAACTTTAATGATTGGATGAATTTTAAAGATTTATTTGTTGCAAAGTGCATAATACTTCTTTATCGAATATTCAGAAATTTCAGTATTTGATGCGATGATAAATTTGATGCGCAGTTACCAGAGGAGCATACAGAAATTGAAGACTTTGAATCGAAGTACTTTGGTTTGAAACTTCAGTATCAAAATTTATTAGACTCATTGAATGTGGATAATGGGCCAAATGTTCCAGAAAATTCTAATATGAGTAACTTTAAGTTACCAAAGTTGAATATTCCTATTTTTTCGGGTAACTTTAATGATTGGATGAATTTTAAAGATTTATTTGTTGCAACAGTGCATAATACTTCTTTATCGAATATTCAGAAATTTCAGTATTTGATGCGATCTCTTGCTCGTGAACCAGCTTCTATAATTAAACATATTTCGTTATCAAATAATTCTTATGAAGAAGCATGAACGAAATTGCTCGCTAGGTACGATAAAAGAAGCAAATTGTACAATCGTTAATTAAAACTTTTGTGGATCAAAAATGTATTTCGCAAGTAGATAATGCTAATTTACGGCAGTTAGCTGATGCTTCGGATGAAGTTACCGGAGGCTTTAAAAGCTCTTGGTGACAAAGCAGCCTCTAGGGATCCATGGTTAAAATTTATGTTGCTTCAAAAGGTAGATTCAGAAACTCGAAAGTTATGGGCACAGAAAACAGCGGAAGAATTGAAGACTTTGAATCGAAGTACTTTGGTTTGAAACTTCAGTATCAAAATTTATTAGATTCATTGAATGTGGATAATGGGCCAAATGTTCCAGAAAATTCTAATATGAGTAACTTTAAGTTACCAAAGTTGAATATTCCTATTTTTTCGGGTAACTTTAATGATTGGATGAATTTTAAAGATTTATTTGTTGCAAAGTGCATAATACTTCTTTATCGAATATTCAGAAATTTCAGTATTTGATGCGATGATAAATTTGATGCGCAGTTACCAGAGGAGCATACAGAAATTGAAGACTTTGAATCGAAGTACTTTGGTTTGAAACTTCAGTATCAAAATTTATTAGACTCATTGAATGTGGATAATGGGCCAAATGTTCCAGAAAATTCTAATATGAGTAACTTTAAGTTACCAAAGTTGAATATTCCTATTTTTTCGGGTAACTTTAATGATTGGATGAATTTTAAAGATTTATTTGTTGCAACAGTGCATAATACTTCTTTATCGAATATTCAGAAATTTCAGTATTTGATCGGATCTCTTGCTCGTGAACCAGCTTCTATAATTAAACATATTTCGTTATCAAATAATTCTTATGAAGAAGCATGAACGAAATTGCTCGCTAGGTACGATAAAAGAAGCAAATTGTACAATCGTTAATTAAAACTTTTGTGGATCAAAAATGTATTTCGCAAGTAGATAATGCTAATTTACGGCAGTTAGCTGATGCTTCGGATGAAGTTACCGGAGGCTTTAAAAGCTCTTGGTGACAAAGCAGCCTCTAGGGATCCATGGTTAAAATTTATGTTGCTTCAAAAGGTAGATTCAGAAACTCGAAAGTTATGGGCACAGAAAACAGCGGAAGATGATTTCCCTACCAAATCATTTTTTGAATTTTTAAATTTAACGTGTTCTTTTCTTGAAATTATCATAAATAAAGAAACAGAAGCTAAAGCCGTTTACAGAAATAGTAATCTTAAATCTAAAACGATACAGAATTCTAAATTTAGTAATAGTAATTGTCCGAAATGTAATGGTATTCATGCTTTATATAAATGTGTTAAATTTAAGAATTTGGATATTACTGCCAGAAAGAACTTTGTGAGAAAACAAGGATTGTGTTTTTTATTTTTAATTTGGCATCTTATCGAAAACTGTAATTCGCAGTTAAAGTGTCATTTGTGTAATTCAAAAACACTTAATAGTTTGTTGCATGAAGATCTTAAAGTTAACAACGTACAGCTTTTAAAAGCGCCAAATGAAAACGAAAGCATTTCAGACAGAATTTCGAATGAACCATGCGAGAGGGTTAAGGTCAGCAGATAGTGACTAATAATACGGTCCAAAATTGCAACTCGGCGCTTTTGCCTACGGTTCTCGCACTCGCATTTTCGCCTAGCAGTGAAACTATCGAAATAAAATTTTTCTTGGATTCAGGAAGTGAAAGTTCGTTTATTTCTGAGCGAGCTATTGAAAGATTAGGATTGAAACGAAGAAGTTGTAGATTACTTCTGCGTGGAGTTGGTGGAGTGCCAACTACCAAGACTCACGGCTGTATTAGTTTAAAGATTGGGTCAATGTTAAATAGGGAAATAATTGATGTTAACGCATACATTTTGGATAGGTTAACTTTGCCATTGCCAGAACAAGTCGTTAATGTAAAGCATACAGAATACATTAAATCTCTTCCGTTAGCGGATCCGAATTTTGCTCACCCCAAAGAAATTGATTTGATATTAGGAGCTGATTATTTTTTCTCTGTCTTAAGAAGTGGCCAAATATACGGCTCGAAAAATGAGCCTGTAGCTCAAAGTACAATGTTCGGTTGGGTGATTGCTGGGAAAGTCGGAAATAACACAGAAGTCCCCAAAACAGAAAATTCACACTTCATAAAGCTAGAAGATAATATAAATATTGATTGCGAAATTAAGCGTTTCTGGTAAATGAAGGATATTGTCGATGTTGAAAAGAATGAATTTCTGACACCTCAGGAACAATTTTGTGAATCGCATTTTCAAAACACTTATTCTTTTAATTCAGATGGGCGATTTGTTGTAAAACGTCCATTTTATATATCGCATTTGAAGTTCGGTGATTCAAAACAGGCAGCAATTTCTAGGTTACGTTCTATGGAACGAAAATTGAAAGATAATCCAAAATTTGAAAAACAGGTCATATGACTGTGATTAATGATGATTTTATGTATGAATATGAACAGTTAGGTCATATGACTGTGATTAATGTTGATTTATCGAACAGATTGGATTCAGAAAAGTTTTATTTTCCTCATCATACCGTCATTAAACCTTCTAGCACAATGACAAAATTAAAAATAGTTTTTGATTCATCCTGGAAATATGAAAATGGTATATCATTGAATTCACTTTTAGGGGTGGGTCCAAAAATACAGAGATATTTTTGAGATTTTGATCAATTTTCGATTTCCTAAAATTGCTTTCACAGCCGATGTGGAGAAGATGTATCGTCAGATGATGGTAGCCCCTGAAGATCAGAATTATCAACTGATACTATGGTGATAAAATTCCAGTAAGGAAATACGCACGTACAAGTTGAAAACGGTTACGTATAGTCTTTCCTCTGCTTCATTTTTAGCAACCCGATGTCTGAAGCAGATAGCTTTAGATTCTATGGAGGAGTCAGATGTATCGCGTATATTGTAAGAGGATATGTATATGGACGACTTATTGTCGGGTTCAAACACATTTAATGATGCAGTCAGTCTGCAAGAAAGTATCTTCAATTATTACGTACACGTTTTGATTTAAGTAAGTAGAACTCCAATTCTGTAGAGTTCTTAACTGAATTTAAGGAACATTGTTCACTGAATTCCGATTTCGAAATATCTCCTGATTCGAGTTCTAAAGTCTTAGAGCTTTTTTGGAATTCAACTACTGATACTTTCATTTGAAAGCTACATTGCGACTCAACACACCTATAACAAAGAGACGCATATTGGCAGAATCTGCTGGCATTTTCGATCCTTTAGGTCTCCTATCCCCTTGCACTATATTGATTAAAATATTCCATCAAAAGCTATGGCTAGTTAAAGGCGACTGGGATTCAGTTATTCCCCAGCACTTCTCAGATGACTCGTTTAAATTTCAAGAAACGTTCAGTCAAATTAATAATTGTGAAATTCTGAGATGTGTCATACTTACAACAGACAGTGTTATTCAACTGCATGGATTTTGTGATGCACCTTCGCTGGCCTATATAGCAGCCATCTACTGTCGCCAAAAACGCAATGGTACGGTTAAGGTTAATCTTTTGGTATCAAAGACTAAAGTCGCATCTATAAAGCAAGTATCCATTCCTAGATTAGAACTTTATGCTGCATATTTGTTGACCAGATTAATGCGTTCTCTTTTGAACACTTTAAGGAAGTTTAATTTTGAAATTTATGCTTGGACGGATTGCAAGGTAGTTCTGACTTGACTATCAGCTCATTCACGTAAGTGAAAAACTTTTGTTGCAAATAGAACATCTCAAATCAAAGAAGTGATACCTATTACACACTGGAATCATGTTCCTACTAAAGAAAATCCTGCGGACATTGCTTCTCGTGGTATTGAACTTTAAATCCTACCAAATTGTACTTTGTGGTGGAATGATCCACCATGGTTGCACCAGGAAGAGGAAAAATGGCTTAAGGGGTGTCGGAACCCCCTATACCGACAATGTTAATTTGGTCATTTTCGATGTACCTTTTCTCAAAATCTGTTGTAGATACACTCTTGAAATTTTTTGTGTAATTAACGTACATCTATCTCATTATACTGAAATAAACTTTTGAAACATTTTGAATTTTAGACTAATTTATACACTATTTTATTAGGCCTAGTAAAATTTAGCCCTTTTCTCACGCAAAAAAATTTGTGAAATTTTTTTTCTTAATTTATCACAAAAAGCTCATTTCGGTAAATATTAGAAAATATAATAAATAGGCCATAAAACTTTTAGGTACCTGGGAGTAGTAGTTCCCGAGAAAAGGTACATCGAGTATAAAAGAATCACGTTTGGAGAAAAACGCGTTTTTATGTAAAACTCCTCATTTATCAAAGCATTCGATGATAAAATAAAACTAGATTTTTTAAAGTTCTAATTTTCATAGAGATTAAAGTATAGTATTTTTAGAAAGCTAAAAGTGTAGAGTATTTGAAAATGCAAAAATCCCAAATCAATATTTTTTGAAGATTTTTGGCTTCCAACACCCCTTAAATATGAATTAAGATCTGAAGATGATACGGAAGTAATGGCTGAACAAAGATCTGATCCTATTTTTATTTCTCATATACGGGAATCGAATGATTTATTAGCTAATTTATTCGAGCATTATTCTTCTCGTTGCAAGATTATTCGTATTCTGGCTTACTGCCAAAGATTTATTTCTAATTGCAAAAAGTATCTTGTTACTCAGAACATTTCGTGTAGCGATATTACCTCCAATTGCCTTATGCCGCTAACATTCCTAAAGCTTCGAGTGGCAGAAAAGTTCATTATTCGTTTCAGAATTCAGAATCATTATTTCCAAGATGATTTGCAACGTATTAAAGAAAAGAAACCTTTACCCAATGAGAGCCAACTACGTTCTCTTTATCCATTCACAGACAAAGATGGTCTCTTGCGGGTGGAAGGACGTCTTCGAAATTCATCTTTAGCATTTAATATCAAACATCTTGTAATACTTCCTTCTCAACGTAAATTCAGTGAATTACTGGTGAAAGAACTTCATCTTACTTATCCTTACGCTGATCCTTCCTTATTATCCCACCTCATCAGGCAATCTTACTGGGTAATTGGAGGGAAAAGACTGATACGCAGTTGTGTCAACCTCTGTTTAATATGTCATTGACATAAAGCTTCTTCAACTCCGCAATTGATGGGTGACTTACCTGAACATCGTGTAACTTTGGAACGACTTTTTTTTGCATCTGGTGGGGACTATGCTGGTCTTATTACCTTTAAATTCAATAATGGCCGTGGTTCTAAAACAACGAAGGGTTATATAGCTTTGTTTGTTTGCTTGTCAACTAAAGCTGTGCATATAGAAGCAGTCAGTGATCTGACGGCGGACTCGTTTATTGCTGCGCTTAGATGCTTTATTTTACATCGCGGTGCAACACGACACATTTACAGTGACAACGGTATCAATTTTGTGGGAGCATGCCGAAAACTATAAAATCTAAATCAGATTTGGTCTTCCTTGTATGCAATAGAATCATTGTCACGAGAACTAACTCAGTCATCTATTGAATGGCATTTTATACCGCCTGCTTCGCCACACTTTGGAAGAATATGGGAAGGTGGAATTCGCTCAGCGAAATTTCACCTGAGAAGAGTATTGAAAGAGACTCTTATAACCTACGAAGAGTTGTCAACGTTACTTACCCAGATGGAGGCGATCTCGAATTCGCGTCCGCTTACTTAGTGAACGGTTCTGATATTGACTGTATTAATATTTTAACCCCATTTCATTTTATTACAGGTGATACTTTGACTTCCTTTCCAGAAACTCATCAGCCTGTTCAAATAAAGAGTTCTAGGTGGGAACGTGTTCAGAATCTACGACGTGGATTTTGGAATCGCTGGAAAAAGGAATACTTGACTTTTCTTCAAGAGCGATCCAAGTGGCAGCACACCAAACTCAACTTGAAGTCAACACTGGGGTTCTTGCCATCGAAGATAGATCTTTACCTACAACATGGCCTATAGGGAGTGTCATCGATGTCCATCCTGGCAAGGACAGATTGTTTCGCATAGCTACTGTCAGAACTAAAACTGGTATCTTCAAAAGACCAATTAATAAAGTTTCACCTTTGCCTTTGTATCAGGACTGAACCTGATAGGGTGCGAATATGTCTACTTCAATGCCTCTCAAATTAATTTCACCTTTTAGTTGCCC
Source organism: Stegodyphus mimosarum (assembly GCA_000611955.2). Lineage (NCBI taxonomy): Eukaryota > Metazoa > Arthropoda > Arachnida > Araneae > Eresidae > Stegodyphus > Stegodyphus mimosarum. The sequence continues at coordinate 165,716 of KK120828.1, forward strand.
TGCGTTAGCAACGCCCCTTTTGGATTTGTCTGCGACGCAAGCGGTCGCTGGAACATTTTGCTCTGCATATATTATTAGGTTAGCCTATAATTTCTTTTATATCTGTTCGTTCTCTGATGTTTTTATGTATGATTTTCGTTAAATGAATAGCAGCACTTTAATATGAGCAAAATAGTAACGGAATTTATTAAGGTTATTTAGAAACGAAAATACACTTTCGATATCGGCGCCATTCGAACATCGGATCGCGCAAATACCCTGATTTAAGATCGATGGTTGACATATAGGCCGTTGACTTTGCTTCTGTGAGACGATCGTCCATGCGTGGTAGAGGGTACGCCTCTGCAATAGTAGTGGCATTTAGTTTGCGATAGTCGACGCAAAGTCTCATGCTATCGATTCGGTTTAGGTACCAACAATAGCACTGGCATATGGAGATTCACGTTCTTCGATTATACCATTAACCAGGAGAGAATCTAATTCGTTTTTCAGCAATTCTCTTTTTGCAGGATTCATTTTGTAAGGAGGTTCTGCAACTGGTGGACTATTTCCGGTATTAATACGATGTTCACTATATGGGGTTGGGTCTTCCCCTGGCTCGAAACAACTGTTGAATTCTTGCAGTAAAAGATTCAGTTAAGTAATTTTGTTCTGTACTTAGATGTTTGCCTTCGTCGCTTCGAAGACTTACTGAAGAGGATGTTTCGAAACCTTTAACTGAATTGGAAATTTTTGCAGTTCTTCTCTGATAGTCAGAAATGGATGTAGAATTTTCAGCCTTGGAAATCCCCTTGTAAAAAGGGTACTGGACGTGAGGTTTTTCACAGAAATGCCAAGTACCGTTGAGGACATCTGAGACAATCCCAGCAGACTAGACAATGTTCTGTTTCCTTTTGCTTCAGGCAAAACAATAGTTCTGTAGGTGCCACTTTACCTTCAACACTAAGATCCACAACCGTACTCAAGGCAGCTACGTTGCATTGTGTTCCATTAGCAAGCGTCAAAGAAATGTGTTTAGGTTTAAATATTACTTTTTTCTTTGCAGCATATGGTAGAACTTTTCTCCAGCTATATAGTGTGACGCACCGGTATCAGCACATAAGCAGCTTTTACTCCACAAATTTTAAGGACAAATAAACTAGATGGAGGTGTAGATGATTCGAACGTAAACAAATTGACACTATTTAAGGACTCTTTTGCTTCTCCTTTAGATCTTGAGCAGGTAGGACATTTAGATTGTATGTATCCAGGAGTTCCACACCCATAACATCGGATGGTACTTTTCTCTAGTGAAGTGTTCGTATTCTTGGAAACTATATTTATTGTTGTTTTCTCGTGGCTAGCTTCTCTAGATACCGCAGTGGACTTTGATTTTCTATCTGATGTCGGGAACCCACTTCTAAAATTTGGTTTCTTAGATGGCGCTGAGCTTTCTTTAATTCATGACCAATATTTTCATACGCATCCAACTTCTCTGTTAATTCGAACGGTTGGTTCCATTTTCCTCACTTATTCATGAAATGTTCTCTCAGATAGGAAGATGTTTTCTCCTTAATTTGATTGTTAATAATTAAGTTTTTAAGCTGTTTAATGTTAAGTTCTGTTATCCATCCTTCAAAGTATGGTCTTATTTCAAAGTAGAAATTTCTTCAAGTTGTATCTGGGTTTTTATTATGTTGCGCAAAAAACTGTCTGAAACGGTCAACAGTTAACCTGTATCGCTTAAGAAGCATTTTCTTAATTTTGGGGTAATTTTGAGACTCTTTTTCATCTTCTGTAGCAATAAGTTGTGCTATTACTGTGGGCAATGAACTGATCAGATAGAAAACCCATTTTGATTCTGGAACACTTAAAATTTTCAATTGACGTTCAAAAATTGTCAAATACAATCCAATTTCGTCTTCTTTAGGGTTAAATTTTGGGATAACTCTAGCAATATCAATTTTGAGTTGATCTATTCCCTGATCTATCAGTTCCTTTTCAGAAATTTTTTGCAACTCCTGTTGAAGTTTAACTTTTTCCAACTCGAACAGACGCTCCTTCTCAATTCATTAATTCTCAGCAGCTTTTTCTTCCCGCAAACGTTTTTCGGCTGCTTGTTCTTCACGCAAAAGATTTTCCTTTTCAGCTAAAGCTAACCTGTCATTTTCAGCTGCTTGTTCAGCCATTTTTCTTTCATCAGTTATGCTGGTCAATAGATTCTTCACAAATCCCTCTTCATACTTGTCTGACTTCGTAATTAACTCTTTGAGTTGAATTACTTTCAAATTATCTGAGACGGCCAGATCCAGCTCTGTGGCTGACACTTGCAGGTCTTTTTTGCTGTCTAATCCCAGAAATGCCATATTATCATACTTTCAATGTCCGTTGAAAAGTTCAATATTTGTTTGAAGAAAAATTATATGTTCAGAAATTTTATGAATTTCTGAATTACCCCTAACAATTATATAATATTTGAAAAACAACATCGAACGAAATCATTAATCTGAGATTACTTCAACAACGAAACTAACAATTTACAAAGATTGGTACATTTGCCAATGGACAATAAAATGCACAAATTTAGTAAACATAAAAATCCAAAAAATAGAATTTAATTTTGCTAAATCTTCCATTAGTAATGCATGTGACGTTTACAAAATTCTAAAGGCTCTAAGAAATTAATTTGAAAAACACAATTTAATGTGTAAATTGTTCTCAAATATTACGAAATAAACATTAAAAACATTTTATAAACACACAATTCGAAAATGCAGCAAGTATTAGATTGCCTTTCAGAATAATGGCAACTAAAATTGTAATTCAAAAGAAGTATTCTTATTGAATAAAAACAAAGCATTAGTGGCACAATTTAAATAATATAGATAAAACCCTCTTCACTTTTTAATCATTTCTATTCTCAAAGAGGAAAAAATATCGGTTAATATTATTTATAAAATAAAACAAAACACGATAGCAATACAGATACATACTTTCATAGATAGCAATACAGTTATAAAAATACTAAAAGAATTATCCACACCGGAAGCATATATCAATCAGGATAAAAATAACATTTTGCCACATAAACAATTTTCGTTCGGAGCCAAAGCAAAATTTTACTTGTGTTGACTTCTAATGAAAAAAAAAATTAATGTTCAGTTAGAACATAGAATTAAAACACAGAAAATTCAAATAGAAATCAATTATTTAAAACAATGTAAGATAGTATAAATTCTTTAAGTGCAACATATCTAAAAGGAAACACCTAGAGCTTATATATACTTTATACATGATTTTGTTTCGTTTTTAACGACACATTCCATTCCATATTATTAAAGTATTAACGACGTTCTAGTTAGAATTTTATATTGCTTAATAAGTGAAAACCTGTTATCTTTTTATTATTAAGTTAACCCGGTAGCACTCGCGCGGGGTGACTGAGTCACCCCAGCCTCATAAAACCTTTCATTCTGGAATTTCTATTTATCCGCTATGAATCAGCCCTTCAGTAGCTAACTTTTAAACGGTTTTCTTTCAATAGCACCTGCCAGCAGCAGGTGTTTTTCTTTTGTTGGGGAGGAGCAATCATTTCTTGGAACGCTACATGCAACTGGGGTAACCTGGGAACCCCCGTGACCAGATTTGTTCTGAAATTTCTCACTTTAGCTTCTTGCTTGCATAGATTGTGCATGTGTGCTATACTGTAGTCGTTCGAAAATGGCTCTCAAACGAAAAATGACAGATTATGAAAAAGAAATGGAACACTTGAGAATGTTATTGGATACTGTGGAAACTTCCGATGAAGAAATGGATACTGCTAGTGAAAATGAAGTAGATCAAGAAATTTATAGCAGTCATGACAGCGACAGTGAGTTTGAAGCTGAAAATAAAACGAAGAAAAGAGAAGTATATTCTTCCATGTTTGGATTCCAAAAAGACATGACATTAGTATCATATGTTCCAAAGAAATCGAAATGTGTAGTTCTTCTGTCTACAATGCATCATGATGACACGATAGATGAAAACTCTGAACAAAGTAAGCCAGAAATAATCCATTTCTACAATGGAACGAAAGGAGGAGTAGATACTGTTGATGAAATGTCTACGCTTTATTCAACAGCTAGGAAAACAAACAGGTGGCCTATGGTGATTTTTTACTGTGTTTTGAACGTGGCTGGTATAAACGCGCGAGTGTCACTTATGTCTACTAAAAATCCTCCCTTGCAGTATAAAAGTAGACGAATGTTTTTGAAAACATTGGCATTATCTCTCGTAAACCCACAAATAAAGAGGAGATCAAATATGCAAATGTTACCCAGAGAATTACGAGAGAAAATGAATCAGAATTTCTCAACAGAAAGGAATGCCGTTTCTGAAGAGAACTTGCCAAAGAGAATGAAGCTTGGTAAAGGACGATGTACAATATGTCCTCGAGCTAAGGACAAAAAAACAACAATTTCTTGTATGAAATGCCAAAATTTTACTTGCAAGGATCACTCTAATTATGTTTGTGACAAATGTGTTTAAAATTCAATAAAGGTATGTAACTGATTTTTATTTTGTAATTGAGTAAGTTTTTTCCTATAAACATTAGTAGTAGAAATTAACGTAAATATATTTTCAAATTAATATTCATGCTTTAGAATATACTAAAAAACTGTATTTTATACCTTTTCAATTTATTTGCACTTAAGTTTATATGTGTATATTGAATTAAGCTTAAATTTATCGGTGGGGTTATACAGGTACCCCGCGCGACCAAAATGTGCTCTGTTTAGCGCGCGCCTTCCACCGGGTTAAATGCTTATTAAGTGAAAGTCTGTTATCTTCGGGTGAAGATGAAATCGATACTTCATACAATTTCCAAAATAATCTTCAGATGAAGACTTCGTTTGGTGGAAATAGTACCTAAAACCTGGAAAAGAATATAAGTCGATGTCCTGGAGTCTTGAGCATGGTTTTTTTCTCAAGTGGATAAATCATTCGAGCCGCGCGTTGGGTGGCCAACTATAACCAAACTACCATAAACAAAAGCCTCACCTGGGCCTTTTAATTAAAACACAATTAAAAGAAGAAATAAAGATAAAACATTACATTTAAGGACGTTAGAATTATACATTTAAGTTTCAAAGTAAATCTCGGGGAACACCATGCTTAGTTCGTGATTCCAGTACATCGAGTGAAGCCTATAGTCTTTTTGGCCGATCTTTCTTCCTGCGGCCGCTAGGTGGCGTTCATTGAGCCGTGGGGTTACAAATATAATTTTCATAATCTTGGACTTCTATTCCTCATATTCTTTGACCCATTAAAACATAACAATGCATAGCTATTGCTGGCACAGTTTTATACTTTTAATATAATTTATTGCTTGTAATTGCTTCTTTATTTCTTGTCATTAGTTGTAATTGATAATATCCACAAACTAGAATTAAGTTTTCATAACATATAAGAGCAAATTAAAGTTTGAATTGAAAATGTAATAAATCGTTCTAAATACATTCTGTGAATGTAATATAATGCATTTCCCTTTAGGTATTTTAACTCCTGAAAAAATAGGAATATCTTCTGCAAAAATTTGATTTGTCAGACATTTCTGATAGTGCAGGTGGGTGGCCTGCATCTGTCAACAGGGAAGATAGTGATTCTTTTAAATCACCTTTAGATGATGGTGAAGATACAAGTGAAAATGTCTCAACTTCCATTAGCAGTGTGAATAAAAGTTCTGAAAGAGTTGTGTGGAAAATAAAAAAGTAAGATTTTTTTAAAAATGTAATGCATGCACCAGAAATTGTTGCTTGTTATATATTTTTGGATAATATATTTATAATTTCAATCTTAAAAATGTGTAATAATTAATAAGAATTGCTACTAAAAGTCAAGTATACTTAAAGGAAACTATTATTTAACATTCTGAAAAAAAATAAAATTGTTATTTTTAAAACTCTTTTTTTAATTTAATTTTTATGATGACAAGTATTTATTGCTGTTGTTATCATTGCAGGATGACCGAGAAATTGTCACGCTTGCAGGATGACTTGAGAGTGTTCCAGTTTCAACTTTGGTTTCGTTTTTTGAATACCTGAGCCTGTAATGTTTTGCAGAAGTACATGCCCAGTCTAATTTGTATTCTGTTCAGTAGAAACATAAATCTGTAAACATGAACGCAAATGAAATAATGCGACTTGTTTGTCTCCATATTTGGATGGACACATAGAAATACCCTCAAGCAAAATTATATTGGTCTAGACACCTATCGATAGGATGCTTCCTTGAAACAATGGCTGTTGTGTCTTTGCAGTGTGGGTTCAGGTAAATGCAGAGTGCAATAAGAATGGACTAGTTTAAGAACACAAATATTTATTTCTAACTACTAAGACAGACATAGCAATGCGTTATTTATGCAGTTTTTACATTACACCCTAGTCTCGTATCCAGACATTGTCCGGATATAAGAGTATTGATACTCTTGAAGTCAGATGCTACATTCCTCCCCACTTATTTAGATTCTATCTCTGAGGAGCTTTGCGGATGCGCGAAGATCGTCTAAGTTCTGGCTGTGGCTACTTCAAACCTTTATCAGGATTCACTGGAATAACTGGTTCAGTTTTCCTCGGAACTGACGATGTTTCAAGTCCGGCTGAAGTTTGCACAGCTTCACTTCTTTGTTCGATGTCCTTGTCCGGGGCTCGTGGCTTTACGTTGACATCTGAAGTAGAAACCACACAAAGTTCATAAATTATCGGTGCAGACGGAACCTCGCTCCCTACCGATCTGATCTGATCGACGTGCCGGCGCAGTAAAGTTGCTTGAACGTCAATGGTATGATGCAGCGCTCCATCTTTATTTGTCACTGTGCCAATCGAGAATGTCACTTTCCCATCGAGAATTTGCCGATCTATAATCCTGAATGGCAACTTTTTCTCCGATCTCAAAAGTTCTGTCTTTGAAATCATAAGTATCCCTTCGGATGCGTTCTTCCACTCTTCGTCTAAGATTTGGAACAACTAAATCAATCCGAGTTCTAATTTCCCTTTTTAAGAATAACATTGCAGGACTTAACAAGGTTGTCATATTCGGTGCCTTCCTATAATTCATGAGGAATATGGCAAGTTTTTGCTTAATATTTCCTCGATAACCTTGCATTGCACGTCACGCTTGTTTAACGGCGTAAACGTAGCCCGTTACTTGCCGATTTAAATGCAGCACACGTTTTGTGCTTAATTCCCTTATTTCTCATAAAAGTTTCAAATTCGCCTGATGTGAACTGAGGACCATTGTCACTCACTACTACAAAAGGCAGTCCCTATCTTGAAAAACAGTCTGTCAAACATTCAACTGTCTGAAAGGAATTTGTTGACTTGATACACTTTTAGCCATTTGGAATGTGCGTCAACGGTAATCAAGAACATTCGTTCAAAAATAGGGTCTGCAAAATCTATGTAAATACGTTCCCAAGGCGCACTTGGATATTCCCAGTGATGGACCTTTGCCCTTACTGGATCTGATTTAAACTTAATACAATCAACACGGTTTCAAGAGTACTGATACTCTTGAAATCAAATGCTACAATGGCAAAGGGCAAACTATTTATTACCTCTGCATTTCTCGAAAGCTGCATTTTGCAGATCATCTAGCATCCCATGAAAGTGCTGATAAACTTTGGAAAGTACAACCCTTTTTGAATCCCATCAAGTAAAAATGCCTTAGCTTGCTTACAGAAAAACCTTTCTTTGAACGGGCAAAGGATCCCTTTCACACGCCGTTGTGCTTTTCGGCAGTAGATTTGAAATAAGTCCAATCCGCGGGACTAAAAAATTTTGTTCTCTCTGCAAAGGGTGGTTTGGTGCTAGACTTTGCAATATGATGGGAAAGGTTTTGTCTCAGCAGAAAATACGTGTTTATGGTTTCGGAGGAGGTATTGTGAAGAAATTCTCTACCAGCATCTCAAAAGATTTCACTCATATCCTACATACTGATAGGTATTTTATGAGCCTGAAATGAGCTGAATATTTGCTGAGAAACAAAATTTACATTGTTGGAGGCATCATGAGCAACAGGCTTGATAATGCCAGAAATAAATTAAAAACTGACAAAGAACTGAGCAGAGGACGCTGGGATGAAATAGCAAGGACTAATCAAATGTGCCTCATTAAACGAAAAGATTGCTTGCTTTTATCGACATGTATTGGAAGTGGACCATTGTCGACGTGCAAAAGGTGGTCGAAAAAAAATAAAATTGATGTTCCACAACCTGGTATCGTAAAGGCTTACAACACATCGATGGGAGGGCTCGATCTCTGTGACAGATATTTACTGTGAGGATAAAAAAAGCCAGTTCGAGTCTTCTTCCATTTTGTGGATTTGGTTATATCAAATTGTTGGGTCATGCATGTACGCTATCACAATCAAAACAATTTTACGGGTGCTAAATCCCTCATGGAATATCGCATGCTAGTTGCATCAGCATTGTGCAGATATGAAGGAAATTTAATAACTAATAATGGAAGGCAGAGACTTCCTTCAAGTTCAGATGAGGAAGAACTCCTCAGAAAGCACAGGAAAGTAATTTCGCAACGAGTAAAAGACATGCATCTGGATGGTGTAAATCACTTACTAAGATTCATGGATGACAAAAAAGTTTCCAAATGTAGAATGCCAGGGTGCACATCAAGAACAAGAGTATTTTTTACCAAATGTAAAATGTATTTATGTTTATTAAAAAGTAATTGTTTTGAAAAGTTTCATACAAGATAATGTGTTGGTAAAGATAAAATATTAGTTAAATTTACTGAAAATAAATAAAACATTTTTTAAATTAGGATGTTGTGAATTTATATTGTGTATCATGTTTTATTTCATATTTTAAACTAATGGCTACTCTAAATATTAAAATTTATAATCGTTAAAATGTGAGATTATTTTACTTACTTGAATCCTGGTCCCAAAATATACATGTAGAAAACAAAGAAAAAACTCTTTCTTCTCCATCTATAGACAGAAATCAAACATGTAAACTTCGGTACTATTTTTTAAATTAGCTATTTTAACTTCGGGTGTGAAGAGGATACAGCCGAGCAATGACTGGAAGGACATCTCTTTTCGTAAAAGATTATTTGTCTTGGAAAGCAACTTTAAACGTGAAAATGTGAGATTCCGGTTGCCAAATTATGCCAAGAGTTTTCATAAACTGAGTGGAATCAAATTCAAAGTATTCTTTAGATACTCAAAGGCTAATACGGTCTTAGAGTTCTTTTTATGTAAAGACATTCTACAACTTCCGAACATCTTTATGATTTGATTCTTTAATTGAATGGCAGACTAAGTATTAAAGGCTCCTGTTACTATGTCGCCCATATAGATATCAGATTGCAAAAGAATGCTGCAGAAGCTAATGGGTATTTCTGCTGTTCATCCAAAGATAATTGTTTCAGTGTTTTTATAGCTAGAAATGTAGCATTAAAGCAACATTATACTTCTTCGATTAGCCAACATGTATTAACGCACGTTTCTAAACTTTCGGACTTAGAGATTAGTCCACAAAATTTTTTTAACATTTTTAATTAATAATTTTGTTTCAAGAAAATCACTAGCAAAAATCCTAAGCTTGAATTTTGGAAAAAGTACTAGACAGTCGTATCCTTCGCTTTTTCATTAATTCGAAAAAGAGGTCGGCGATCTTTCCTGCTCTGTCAAAATCCGGGTCCGCTGGGTACACTAGCTATAATAAATTAAGGAAAAATAGCGATAACTTCCTGAAAAATAAGCCAAACCGTGTAAAGTTTGAATATGCTGCCAAGGAAGAGGAGCTGCGTATAACTGCAATATGGAAATTAGTGGCGCTGCACTCGGAATACGTCATCTGCAAGGAGCATAAAAGTCCACGTTTGAGGGCAAGCCCACATATTTCACTGTGGTAGTGATTTCAGAAATCTGAGATAGCCAAATCGTAACAATGACCTACAGGCATCATTTTCTCGCAGAACTACGATGGAGAGCCAATGGGAGACTAGAGGCAGGACAGAGTCAAACAGAAGTGGCCAGATGGCTAAATATGAGTCCTTTTGTGGTTCGTAGACTTTGTCATCTGTTGAATTATGTCGTCATTAAAACGACGAATTTAGTTATTTCTTATTAAGTCCAGCAATTACGCTACATAACTACTAACTAGATAATTTTCCTTAATTATGTGTTTTGCTTCCAATTTATATAAAAGATATTTCTCTTAATCTTACAGATTAATACATATTCATACGGAACTTTGAAAGAAATAATAACTAAGCCTTAAATTTAATGTGTAATAAATAGTACAACGTAAACCTCGCAGCTAATATACTAGTGGTGACTAGTGCTGGAGGGCAGAGTCATCTGATGTCTAACCTAGGTGAACAGTTGTATGTCCCATACCCTGTCCTATCCAGAGGAATACCTCCCAGGGGCAACAAGAGCATATGAAGTAAATATAATCTCGGGGTCGAGGAGGAGTCTTCATCGTCTTTTCAAATCTTTATTATTTATACTTATATTACAAATACTATATACAACTATTCAAATTAAATATTCTGGAATATTCACATAATATGCGCCGATATTATATGCCTGATTTCATCGACAGCCATCCTTGCTGCGTCTAAAGGCATTCTGACTAAGCTAATAGGGTTGCCGTAATATCTAGCTCCCTTCAAGTGCCAGTGAAGATTTTTAATCTTCAACATCTTCCCCCCCCCGATGAACACTTTGTTCATCAGAGGGTCCAAACATTAACAAAAATATTACTTTGTAAAATTTTAAACATTACAACAAAATTGTAATACTTACTTCGAAAACAATTCAAGTTAATCTTAACATGTTATTTGACTGGCAAGAACAATGAATCTAACAATTCTGAAAAGTATCATACATCATTAAACACATCAAATTAGCATCATTAACACATGACATTAATCAATATTAAATTTAAAATGACAAAGAAACATAATATTACATTAAAACTAAAGACTACTTAGCAAACACTAGTCCTACAAATATTAAGTTACTAGTAAATTGTTATCAAATTAATATTCAATTAATGATACTTCTATGCCAAAGATTAGCAAGTTTCCACGTACACATTGAAAATTTCTTAAATGCATCATCTGGAAGAAAAAAAGAAAATATAGCACAATTTGAATTACAAAGATAAATCAAATAACAATTGCATCAGTTTTGGACCTCTAAATTGTATAAAAGTTGTATTGGTCTTTTAATTACTGAATGTTCAGTTTTAACGGAGCAGGATCTAACCAGACCATCTCTACCAGGAAATGTTTCTATAATTTTACCAAGTTTCCAAAAGTTTCTTGGTAGTTTGTCCTCTTGTATGATCACAATATCACCAACTTTGAATCTGTCAGATTTGTTAAATGAACTGATGGAGTTCGCTGATTTCAAATTTAACAAATATTCGTTTTTCCACCTTTTCCAAAAATGGTTTGACAGAGTCTCTCGATAGTTAAATCTTTTCACTAATGTCTCCCTGGTACTTTTAGGTACTTCTCCTGATAATCTGATTGCAGGTAAGTTCAGAGGTCTATTTCCTAAGAGGAAGTGACCTGGAGTCAATGGATAAGGTTCCTTTGGATCTGCATGCACAAAAGTGATGGGTCTTGAATTTAGAACAGCTTCGGTTTCCACGAGCAAAGTCTCTAATTCTTCGAAATTGAGAGAAGTTTTGCCTAAAGCCTTTCTTAAAGCAGTTTTGACAGAGCGTACAAGTCTTTCGTAAAAACCACCCCACCAAGCTGCCTTTTCAACAATGTATCTCCACTTGATTCCATGGGAGGCATAGAATGTCTTCACATCTGGGTGATTGATTATTCTCCACATGTTCCTGAGATCGATTTCAGCTCGCTTGAATGTTTTTGCATTATCTGTGAAGATTACTGAACATAAACCTCTTCGTGCGAAAAATCTCCTGAGTGCCAAAAGAAATGTTTCAGTTGATAGATTGCTGACAAGTTCAAAGTGCACAGCCCTTGTCACAGCACAAGTGCACAGCAAGATGTAATGCTTAGATTCGTTGTGTTTTATGTATAGCGGTCCAGCGAAGTCAAGACCAACTGCAGCAAATGGTTGAGACTGTTCAATTCGAAAATCAGGAAGAGGAGCTGTTAGCTGAGCTCCAGGACGTGCATTGAAGCGTTTACAAATTACACATTTATTAAGGACAGATTTGATGAACTGTCTGCCTTTAATGATCCAAAATTTGCGTCGAATTTGGGTTTGAGTGTCAGCGATTCCAAAATGAAATACCTTCTCGTGGGCATCTCTTACGATTAATTCAGTGAATCTGTGTTTCTTCGGTAAAATGATCGGATACTTTGTATCAAAGCTTAGATTTGCTTTTTGTAGTCTTCCTCCTACATGGATTATGCCTTTATCATCAATGAATGGATTTAAATCTCTAATTTTTGATTCCCTGGGGATCATTTTCTTCATTTTCAAGAGTCTGACTTCTTCGGGAAAACATTCAGCTTGAATCCTTCTAAGCCAGTAGTTCTCGGCTTCATCAATATCATCAGCATTTAAAGTCAACTTATCTCTATCTTCTTTCTTCAGCCTAGCATTACGAATAAATCTCTTGATCCATGCTGTAATACGATAAATCTTATTTATAGAACTGTATTTAGTTAAATCCAAAAGATGAGTTTCAGCATGATCTGTACTGGTGCAATAAATTGATATCTCACATTTCGATCTCCTTTCTTCATCTATCGTCTCATCAGAGATATCTTGACCTTTAATCTTCGGCCAGTGTTCTTCCGACAATCTTAACCAACTTGGACCGTTGAACCAAATGGTTGTTTCTAATAATTCTGAAGGTAAAGAACCTCTAGAAATTATATCAGCTGGATTTTGAGCTGAAGGAACATGGTTCCAACAATTAGTCGGAATGAGATCTTGAATTTGTGAAACTCGATTAGCCACAAAAGTCTTCCATTTTCTTGGCAATCCATGAAAGAACTATTGATGAATCTGTCCAAGCGTGCAATGAACTGATATCCACGTTTAAAGTTTTCTGAACCTTGCTTAGTAACTTGGCTAACAGAACAGCTCCGCATAATTCTAAGTGTGGTAGTGACATTTGTTTTAATGGCGAGACGCGGCTTTTTGATGTCAAAAGCTTGACACTTATTTCTCCATCTTCATTTTGACATCGTAAGTATATAGCAGCTCCATAGGCCCTTTCAGATGCGTCTGAAAATCCATGTAGCTGAACGCAAGCAAAATTATCAATCATAACGTAGCGTGGAATTTTCAGCTCTTCAAGATGAAAAAATGCATTCCTAAAGTGTAGATATTCTGATTTGAGTTCATCTGGAAGTTCTTCATCCCAATTAAGTCTAGCTATCCAAAGTTTCTGAATGATTAATTTGGCTGAGACAATAACTGGTCCCACAAGAACTGAAATTATTCGTTTAGTTGAGTTTTCAGTTTCTGTGGTAAGGCGAACCTTAAAAAAGAAATAATCAGATGCTGCATACCAGTGCATTCCTAAAGCTTTCACTGAATTATCCTCATCAATAGCAAGTGAGCTTTTCGTTGTTT
>KK120828.1:181928-202251 GCA_000611955.2 Stegodyphus mimosarum
AATTAACTACACATTAATCCATAATTCTAAACTAACCAAAAATCACTACATAACAGTTTAATGTCTTCAATTTCCCAGAACTTACGCAATAAGTCGTTTAAATTTTCATTAACTGATTCAGAAACAAATAATACACTTTCACTGAAACAAAAATTTTGAACATCAAAGGAATTAAATTGTGATTCATTACTTGCATTTCCACTGAGAGCGTTCCCAAATGTAGTTTCAATACAGTACAGACCCTTAGAAATTTGTTTTTTATTTCCAGTGTTTACATTCCAAAAGGCATCGGCTCCAATTAGAATGTCGACTCTGGATCCCAAGCTAGGAAAAGACATATGTTCCAAACTTTCGCTTTTCGAGCATAATTTATTTATTATGTTGTTCGGAATAGTGACACATGCATTCGTGATGTTATCAGTTACTAAGAGTTCAAGGTCAATGCGTTTTTGCGAATCATCAGTATTTACTAGCTCTAGCCTTGTAATCGGATAAATTTTTACAATTGGGTTTCTAGAACCGAAAGTAAGTACTTTTAATTTTTCTGTTTTAACAATCGGTAATTTCAGCTTAGTTACCACCGCTCTGTAAGACTTGGTGGAAGCACTATCTAATAATACAGTTACATTTTCCGAATTAGAAGGGGAATTTATTTTTGCTACACAAGTTTGTAACAAAACCTTACTTATTTTTTGATTTCCCGTATTTAAATGAGAGACATTTTCTGTAGAAGACCGATGTTCAGAACTAGAATTTATATTGGAAGCAATTTCAGTTGTTTTTGTTTTCGGCAGACAAACTGACGTATGATGATATATTCCTTTACACCTTTTACACGGTTCAGTTTTGATTCTACACTGAGAACTAATATAATGAGAACTAAAAACAATTAAAACAACGACCTTCTTTTTTCAGTTTTGTTCTTCTATCCTGCACAGATATATTACTACATTGAAAAGAATCGTGATTAAGATTGCAGAATAAACAACTATATTTTAAATTAGTTGTAAATGCAGCTGCTGTTGGAATAGAATTATTTGATCTTTCTTTATTTGTTTCGAATTTGGAGAAATTTGTATTTTTAGCCCTCGTAGAATTATGTAACATAGATGTAATCTCGCGGCATTCAACTTCATCCTTAATGAACGCTAACAATTCTTGAACATTAAATTCTCTTCTTGATGATCGTTTTCTATTGAAATCTAAATTCATATCTTCGGGAATTAATTTCAAAAGAATCGGGCATAATAACTGTCCGTAAGTTTCAGATTCTATTTTCAAACTTTAGAGTGACCTAATATTTGTTTCAAGATCGTCGTACAAATTTCTTAATGCTTTAACATTGTTAGAACTTTTTACCGGTTCTAAATTCAATAACTTAGTCATATGACTATTTATAATTATGTCCCTTCTTCCAAATCTTTCTCTCAACAATTTAATACAATGGTCATAATTTTCATCAGTTAAGGTAAACCCCTTAATAGAATTTAATGCAGGTCCACCCAACAATGTCTTCAAGTAAGTAAATTTTTCGATTTTGCTTAGATTGCCATTATTATGAATGGCGTTTTCAAACTGGCTCCAAAATTCCAAAAAATTGCTGCATTCACCATAAAATTTTGATATTAACAATTTAGGTAATTTAAGAGTATTAGAATTATTTGCAACACTGAAATCATTATCAGTTTCTATGATTGATTCAACAGATCTTGTATTTTGTTTACTTTCGTTTTCAATAATGAAACGCGAGATTTTACCCTTGTATTTAACTATTTTTTCGGAGTATTCTTCGGCTGCTACAACTTCATTTTCTATATCCTTTACATCTGTTAACTTAAATATTTCTTTATCCAATGATTTTAAGCTACTCTCTTTCTCTAGTAGCTGATCTCTTAAATCCTTAATCTCATCTAATTTTACACGAATATCAATTGTTTCATCTTTCAGTAAATTATCAATTTTACTGATATGTTTTGTGGTTAGAGATCTAATCGCTGTTCTTGATTTTTTATGCTTTTCTAATTCTGCCATTTTAAATTAACAGTTTAAACAAAATAAACTTGAGTAAATCAAAATCGAAACTACAGAAAAATACTGTTCTTAAATCAATATGCATCAACAATGTTCTTTGGTTAACTATACCATCAATAACTGATATTTTCAAATCCATTAATATTCTTTAACGTTCAAAAATAATTAACTTACCTCTTCAATGAGGTAACGAAGCTCCACGTTGTTGGCGTCAGAACTAAAGTAAATATAATCTCGGGGTCGAGGAGGAGTCTTCATCGTCTTTTCAAATCTTTATTATTTACACTTATATTACAAATACTATATACAACTAGTCAAATTAAATATTCTGGAATATTCACATAATATGCGCCGATATTATATGCCTGATTTCATCGACAGCCATCCTTGCTGCCGTCTGAAGGCATTCTGACTAAGCTAATAGGGTTGCCGTAATATCTGGCTCCCTTCAAGTGCCCATACAGGAAAAACAACAAGCATACTAAAAAACTAATAAATTGCTCCAAATTCAATGGTAAACAATATTCTCTCCTTGTAGCATTGGCGCCACAGCATGCAAGAGTGCGATATCTGCTCAATCCCTGCGGAGATTTCCCTTGCGAGAGGAAAGGACAGGAAGGGAGACATTAGCTTTGCATGTTGTAATCATTTCGTACACTACATGCTGGCGCTTTTCAGCATGCTCAATCCTTTTACGATGAGGGATGAGTAGAAAGACACAGAGACTGAAAGCGAGCAACTTGTTTCGTTTTGAATGTCTGATTCTAAAATCAACGATTCAGTGCATAGCTACAAATAAAAAATAGTTAATACGGATTTGTTGTGATAGATTAAAAAAAAAATTATTTTTTATCAGATTTAAATTTGTACGCATGGGATCCATGACGATGATGATGACGTTCCTGATCGGGTATATTGTTACAACCAATTCAAAAATGTATCCGTTGGAAATTGTTGGACAACAAGATGCTGCTGAACTAACAGAAGCCTTATTTCAGTCCAAAAGTGATGAGAGCCAGAAGGCAACAGAAAAGAGAAAAGAATTTTGTGACACTCTACCAAAACGATCTGCGTGTGGTCGTGAGATTGAAATTACTAAGATGTTGAGCTTATAGCATTATTATCTGTAAACAATTGTAGTAATTTTGGATTTTAATAGTTTAGAATTGAAACTTTAAGTATTTCTTTTTAGGAAATAAGAGACTTCGATATTAAGACTTTTGTTAATTTAAGGTGGAAGAATGTTTGTTGGTTATTGACGAGCCACATCTTTTGATGCCAATAATTAGCTGCAGCGGATTGGTAACCGTGCATTTCTCTCTGGTAAGGTAGCGGTATGTGAAATCATAACTAATAACGAACCTGCAATTTCTGTTAGTAAATTTATTTTTTTATTACACTTATGAGAAGCATTTTTTCTTGCCACACTGCGTGGCTCAGTCGAGTCTGTTTTAACGAAAGTAAATGATCGTAGTGTTTCCATAGCATCATCTTCACTATCACTGCATATAAAGAGATTTCTCTGCAAATTCTTGCGTTCTTCATATTAATAAAATCGTGGCTTCGACACATGTATCTATTTTGTTTCACCAAATGCAAATTGTCGTTTGGGAAAACACGAAGTACACTACCCCTTCCTTTCTCATTTCCATGAGTGGCTCCTATGCATGTTACACATAGGGAAAACCACTAAAACGCCCACGCAGACCTCGGACCGAACTACTAGTGTTCAGCAACTTTACCTCTAGTCTGATGACTAGAGCAAAAATGCATGTGCTCTAGTGTGATGACTAGAGCACATGCATTTTTGTGTTTTTTCCGATGTCTAACGTGGATACCAGCCAGTTGCCTTTAGAAAGTCTTCTGCGAAGGCACTCCTTCTCTTTTACAGATAGCCCTCACGTGCTTTACCATAGTCAAATAAAGCAAACTGAACTATGTTTGATTTGATATTAATCAAAAAACAAAGGAAAGGAAAACAAATGGAAACTAAAGCTAATTATAACTGATTTTAATATTTTAATTTATATATTCAAATTAAGTAACAAAATACAGCAAATAAGTTAACGTATTATAAAAGCTAATACATAATTATTACAACTGGATATTTTCTAGACCAGCGCTTTTCACCCTTTTAACTAACGAACAAAACACAAATAATCATTGGAAAACAAAACAAAAATTGCAATGATTATTTTTCAATTTCTCAGTAGAACTGTTAAAAATATATATATATTGCCATTTGCGCAACCTATTGACTATTTATATTAAAAATGCACACATAAAAATTAGATTAAAAATTTATTACCATTTTAATTATCAAAATTTAAGTTATAATACTTTAATTCTAAAATTTAGTGTGAAATTTTAGAATAGTTATGAGCCTTCCCAGTCTTGGCAATTCTTACGCTTACTATGTAACTAGCTTCTAAAGCTTTCTCGCTTGAAGTAACGAAACCTTTCATTACTTGTTTACTCTTTTTGAACTCCGATAATTTCCTCTTAAAATATCCTTCAGATTTATCCTTTACATTGGCATGCTTAGATTTAAGATGTCTTTTAAGAAATCACGATTTCATTGCTTTGATTGAATAATAGTTCACTGCAAACAACACACTGAGGCTGAGATTCTGTCTCCATTCCATCTCAGCGTACATTCAACTCCATTCAATGTACATTTCATCTCCATTCCTTGTAAACCCAAATGATAAAGAACTTTCATTGCATTTTCTATAAACAATATTTCTTTTCTTTTCAATGTTCTTAGTGCCAGTAGAATGTCCAGGAGCCATTGCCTGTGAGTCATCACTTTTCTGCTTAGTCAATCTTGGCTATTTTTCCACTTTCAAAATTTAGGTTTGTTTTATTATTTTTTCACAAATATTTAAATGCACAATATATTGTTTGTTACATCTTGCGGCTAATCTATACGAGTTCTTCAAAATTCAAAAACAAACTACGATATTCTCAAATCGCGTAGAAAAGTAGGATATACAAAGTAAGAAGAAGCCAATACCTGCTGTTAGAGAGAGCAAATCAACGCAAAAAATGATTCTAATTGAAAAGAGAGCAATAATGAGCCCAGAAGTGGTGGCGATATAAAATGTAGACATGCTAATAAATAGATCAACTCTAAAAAAATTAATGGGATACTATTATCTTTTTATAGGTACTTTATTATTTCCTGTTAAATATAATATCCTTTTATATTACTCCTTTTAAAAACATAATTTATGATAAATTTTGTTATATCTATGGCTAAAAGGATATATATGAAAATAAAAACAGGTTATTTTTCTAAACTCTATGAGCGGCTATTGACCTTCAACAAAGATCAGATCGCATAAATTTACAAGTGTTAGAGAAAAAACTTAATTACGCACAATGTTGGGGTATTTAATTATTGAATTTAATAGTTAAAAATATTCTGTTTCTTTGCCTCCCACCTACTTTTCTCTTGCGTACCAATGGTTGAGAATCTCTGTTCTAGACACTTCACGTATTACAAAAATAAATTGTTGAATCATCCCATAAAAATAAGAGATTTCAAGATCTTATTCCAGTTATTGAAAAATCAGCACATATATTGGTTAAAACAAGCGCAAATTAAAGATTAAAATTGCAGTATAGTATCCTGCTGATTAAAAACAGGGTTAGTTAATGCTGCGATTGCCTTAATTTGTGAATCTCTGTTCTAGCTGAGGAGATGTTGATGTCATTAGTTATTTATAATTCATACTGAAGAAGCATTAGATCTGTGTTTAAAAATTTACATTAAAATGCTAAATAATGATTTAATGCTTTCGAGATAAATTATAAAAGTAATCCAATTTCTTCCTGATGATCTTGCGGCTTACTTACGATCCATCTTAAGTTATAATGCAACACGATCCAGAGCTGGCGCTAGGGATTTTTACCGCCCGATGCAATCTCTGCGCATCATGTATTCTTCTGGCTTAAAGCAGTTTGCTATCTATAAATTCTGCTGCCTAATGCCTCCTCTAAATTCTAAAGATTTTGTCATCCCTAAATTTTGTTGTTTGTTACTATTCTAAATTCTAAAAATCTTGCCGCTCAGTGCAACTACATCGGTTGTGGAGGCCCAGAATATGTACTAGTAAAAAGTAATAGAGCTCTTATAGCTTCAATAAGCTGATTCTTGCAGATATTTTTACCAAATGTGGCATACCCAAAAATTCTTTACCGTCCAAATCTACATGTTTCCTTATTGACATTTAATCAAATATAAGCGCTACTTGAACTTCATAATTTATTTATCAACTCTTTTTTTACAGCCGATAGAACTTCTTCAGTGAAACCAGGACATCCATTGATGACATTATACCATCTTCTCATTGTGGTAGGATGTGCTACTGATGGCATCAAAGTGTGCCTACAGTATTCATATGCTTTCGGAGAATTAAAAAAAGAGAGAGAGAGAGAGCAAAATATTTTAATTCGTTGTCACACGACTCGGTCTTCTTTTTCAAAACTTGAAGACTAAGTTCACTGAAGTTTTGTTCTAATAGTTCTGCAGTTTTACAGCTAACTTTTAAATCTTCGATAACAATATAGTTTATTATATATTATATGATCGATAAACACTTAGTTCACTAGTGATACATTTCAAAAATAAACATTTTAAAATTTCCTAAACTCTGGAAGAATACAAGACAATGTAGTATCTTGATATTGTGTTTATGTCAAAATCTTCACTAAGTTCTACAAATTTCAGCAAAACGTTGAAAGGGAAATATGTATAATCACAATTTAATACTAACTAACCTAAATTTTTATAACATAAAGATAAATGATTAAGGCAAAGTACAGGAGAACTTCATGCAGGACATTTCTGGCATGTATTTGCATTCTACATTGAGAAAACCACAAAAACACCCCTGTTGCTAGCCCATTTACGACGATTTCAATCTACTTTGAACTGTTAGTATGTATGTGCGGATGGGGAAGAATACCAGTATGCTGAATTTTTTTAACTTATGCGACGGACATAACATTTTATATGCGTAATGTCAGTGAAATATCCATTAAACACATTGAACTTTCTCGTAAAAATATTACATTTTCATAAAATGTTTTGAGGTACAGTATATATTATATTCATATAAAAGGCAAAGAATACATAAATAGAAATAAACATTAATTATTAATTTTGATTGATTTCTTTTTTTAGGGAATATAATAGACACAGTTATAATTTTTATTTATGACAGTGCAATGTAAAATTGTTTGTAATAAACTTAACAAACAAGCCTTATATTAGTTTATTTATTTATAAAATTCTGATTTGTTTTTAAGTTTTTTCTCCCTCCTTACCGCATGCTTTCATAGTATAACTGGAAAGCAAGACTGCTAGCAATCAGAAAGTCGGAAGTTCGAGTCATAGCTAGGGCATCGTTAACTTTCTCATCTAAAAAAAATTGTAAAAATTCTCTGCAGTGACGTCCGAACTAGATAATTGTAGGGGACGATAATTCGTTACCACATGGATTTGGGCGACTGGGTCCTCGTTTCCCCTGTCGCCCTTTAAGTGAGAGAGAGAATAAGGTTTTTTTTCCTCATTATCGCAATTTTGATTGATTTCTACTTTTTAGGGAATATGATACACAAAGTTACAATTTTTATTTGTTAAAGTGCAATAATAAATTGTTTGTAATAAAAAAAAAATTACAAAACAGTGTTATTTTACTATATTTATTTATAAAATTCTGATTTGCTTGTAAGTTTTTCCTCCCTCCTTACCGCGTGCCTTCATAGCACAATTGGAAAGCAAGTCTGCAAGCAATCAGAAAGTCCAAAGATCGAGTCATAGCTAGGGCATCTTTAACTTTCTCATCTGAAAAAATAGTAAAATTCTTTACCGTGACCCCCCGAACTAAAAAATTGTGGTGGAAGATAATTCGTCACCACCTGGATTTGGCGACTGGATCCATGACTCCCCAGTCGCCCTTTAAGTGAGAAAGAGAATAAGGTTTTTCTTCCTCATTATCGAGTGCCTGCCTAGTATAATAGGACAGCACGTCAGGCTAGCAGGCGGGCGGAGGGAGATCGGATCTCGAACGAAAACAACGAATTGAGTTGGCTTTCTTACTCCAAAAATCCTAAAATGACAAGTAGTGCCCGAACTAAAAGGCAGTGCACTTTAATTCGTCACCAAGAGGGCTGGCGTTTGGGTCATGGCCCTCCTTCCTTACTGCATACCTTCGTGGTGTAACTGGCAAGCATGACCAGCTGACTAGCAGTCGGAAGGTCTGGAATTCAAGTCACAGCGAGGGCATTTCATAGTTTTCTGTTTCCTGCTCCAACACACCTGATGAAATTTGTTATTGCATTATTAATTATTAAACCTGAAATTTAAGTGTAATGCCACATACGTCTACATCTGTCCAAGTGTACTTTTTTCTAAAAACATTTTTTTTTTACAATTGCAACTTACATACAAAACTTATTATATTTTACCTGGAATATATTAAAATTTTTATTTTGATCCTGCCATATCATCTCTCTAAAACGAATGTTTTCAGAGACGGCCACAGCCTGGGTAATTGATTTATGAGAAAGGAAAAATACTACTGAATGGAAGTTCTAAAATTCTGTTAGCTTGTAAACATGAAAAATAATGTAAAAAGCAAAACATGAACTATCTTAATCTTTCCTTTTCTTAAACATTCATTGCTTTACATTTCGTTATGGTGCTAGGGTATATATTCTACCAGACTGTCAGTTTTCAGAAGTATTATAGCTCAATGCAGTATAAGTTCTTTATCTTTCACGCTAAAACTTTGAATATAATGTGCAAGATTTTTCATAATTTATATCTTTATTTCATTTAATTAATAATCAAGAAACACAACTTCTCAAAGGAATTAAAAAAAAAGATTTGTAAAGAAGGCAACAAAAAACAAGCAAAACAGCCTTATTTGCCCATAAATTCTGACGTTGAAACTATGCAAACAAGAGTTCGAAATTTTTCTGTATGTAAAGTAGTCTTGATTCATTTAAAAGCATGCCATATGTGGATAGAAATTTTAGCCCTTCTGCAGCAGCAAGAGGTTGAGGGAACTGCGTAAGATATGAAGAGAAGGTGTTTTTTGCCACCTGATGCAATCTATACATAGATATACGTTTAATAATAGTTATATAAGATTTAATTAAGTATTTTTTACAGTCTTTTAATAAAGTTCTCAAGAGGTCTGATTTGAGATTTATAAAGCTGCTTTTGAGCCTTTTGATAAAGGATTTTTTGAGTTACATAGATCAAACAAATTATTTAGTTTCAAGAGAAACTCTATAGTTGACTAACAATCTGGAAATTGCGGAAATTTTAAGAAATTGTTAATGTAGTCAAGTACTTCTTCAAGCGGTCTACTAAATAGAGCGGCTAAAGAAAGCTTCATTTTATCGCTATAAAAATTCACATGGAAAGTTTTTAATTTATTTCCTAAATGTAATCCTTCAGCATTTCGAAGAGAATTTAAATCCTGAATATACTTCCACTGAATTAAATTCCCATTTTCAGTCATCAATAAGCATTCCGCAAAAACATAACACATCAGTTTTAGCATATGATATAACATCAGGTATCATATCTATTTTTTTAGAGGCATCAGTTGGCTTAGGAAAATATGGTTTTATACTTAAAGCATTTTGTAATTTTGCACCTAATAATTCTGCTGAAAAATTCATAGATATGCCATCAACTGTTACGGATATTACATTTACATTAACATCATTCAGTATATGAATGCTTTGCGTAACCAAGTTTTTTTTTTCATTAGTATTTATGCCATCAATTAAAAACTAAGCAAATGGAATTCACTATAGTACATTGGTACCCACAATAAAAAATACAAGAGCTCTTATAGCTTCAATAAGCTGATTCTTGCAGATATTTTTAACAAATGTGGCATATTAAAAAAATTCTTTTATTGTCATTTAATCAAATATAAGCGCTACTTCATAATTTATTTATCAACTCTTTTTCTTAACAGCCGATAGAGCGTCTTCAGTGAAACTAGGATATCCATTGATGACATTATACCATTTTCTCATTGTGGTAGGATGTGGTACTGATAGCGTCAAAGTGTGCCTATAGTATTCATAGGCTTTCGGAGAATTAAAAAAAAAAGAGAGAGAGAGCAAAATATTTTAATTCATTGTCACACGACTTGGTCTTCTCTTTCAAAACTTGAAGACTAAGTTGAAGTTTTGTTCTAATAATTCTGCAGTTTTACAGCTAACTTTTAAATCTTCGATAACATTAACCAAATTATTAATCTTCTTAGCTTTCCTTGAAACTCGCAGATGACAAACTTTAATTCTTTTCTTCAATTCTTCTATTTCCTCATTCTTTTTATCATTTATATCCTCATATATTCTTACCAGCTTACTTGGCCTCTCAGAAATAAAATATGAATAATCAGAAGCCTGATTACGGAAATGATTTTCTTTCAAAGAAGTAACAACTTCATGACTTAATCACGCTGTGTGGGTGGTTTTCTTGATGCTACGCTCTAAAAGCAGAGAGGAAAATGCAAAATTATAAACTTTCAAACACTGTGCGAATCCAGTGAACAGAAGCCATGGAAACACCCCAGGAGATCGCCACGGATGTTTAAAGGCTGTCTCACCTCGCCCTTTCGGAGTGCCCGATAGAAGCAATGGAAATGCTGTCCCTGCAGTACTTAATT
Organism: Stegodyphus mimosarum; assembly: GCA_000611955.2. Classification (NCBI taxonomy): domain Eukaryota; kingdom Metazoa; phylum Arthropoda; class Arachnida; order Araneae; family Eresidae; genus Stegodyphus; species Stegodyphus mimosarum. Next base: position 192,668 of record KK120828.1, read on the forward strand.
GATGGTATCTAGGATCCTGAAATACAGAATGCTCTACGAATAGCAGATTTCAAAGATTTAAAAAGCGCTCAAGTGTACACCATGAAATTCGAGGCGGTCCAGCAAGCAACTCGCAGAGGTCGCCACCCAATCAGATCTGCTCAAATACAAGCGCCAGAGAATAAACTGACTACTCGTCTAAACGATTTAACCAGACAAGTAAATGCCTTGAAGCGGAACAAGAGTGACATGAAACAAACCCTAAAGTGCTGGAACTGCGGTGCTGAAGGCAACATACGACGGAACTGCAGAACACCACAGGGGACGGAAATTGAGACCGCGCCTTTCGAGAGGAAGGAAACCTAATTAGAGGCCACCTTACGGGGCAAAGGTTGCCAGATAATGAGAAGCTCCATTTCAAAGCGCTTCAGATTTCTACAGTGAGTGGCAGCAGTAATAGGCTCTTTATCATGGGACATATCAATGGAGTTTCCTGCAATATGACCATCCATACAGGAGCCAACGTTAGCATCATCCGAAAAGGTTTGGCTCAACAAACGAAGGTAAGCTCATCTGGACACACCCCTGCGTTACCCTCCAGTCTGTGTTAGGCGAGAAGATCAATATCGACGGAAAATTAAACGTTAACATCACGTTTGGAAGTGCCGCCTACCATCACACGGCATATATAGAAGAGATTACAGATCCTTGAATAATCGGATTGGACTTTCTAAGAAAATACACTTTTTCCTTAGATTTTGAGGACATAGCCTTATTCCGAATTAATGATGAAGGCGTTAAGTCTGTCCGCGAAATCATAGCTCGAAACGATATCACAATACCGGCAAGAACAAAATTTCTACTTCCTGGAATTATAAGCGAATATAGAAATTTTCGGTACGGTGTAATGGAATATCCCAATAAACCCCCGAGGAGTACTAGTAGCCTTGGTACTCGTCGACCTATCGAGGACAGTTATCCCTGTGGGAGTTGCTAACTTCAGTGAAAAACCGAAAATCATTAGGAAAGGTGAAGCGCTTGCAGTATGTACTTCAGTGACCAGCGTTAAACGAAACCAAAAACCTCCGGAATCCGTTTCTTCAGAGACCATTACATTGAAATTATTGCAGAATGTACAATTAAGCGACGAAGACGGGAGTACTGCGAAAGTGTCATTCAAGAATTTCAAGATGTTTTCTCTCGCTCTTCTCCTGATGTGGGTCGGACCCGTTTGACACAGCATAGAATCCATACAGAGGATCATCCACCAATCAAGCGACATCCAAGATGTCTATCTATTGCTAAACAAGAAGACGTAGGAAAACTTTTATAAAGAACATGCAAGAAAGCGATGTTATCGAGCCTTCAGCAAGTCCACGGGCTTCTCCCATTGTCCGGGTCAGAAAGAAAGACGGTTCAACTACATTTTGCATTGACTATTGCCGTTTGAACGAGTTTACGAACAACGATAGCTATCTTCTTCTTAGAATTGACGACATTCTGGACACCCTTTCTGGAAGCAAGTGCTTTTCGATGCTTGATTTAAGAGTGGATATTAGCAAGTGACAGGTGACGCAGGACGGAGACGCCTGATGTTTAACAGAGGTAAACAAGCATGTGTCCCACGCTCTCCATTACCTAGAGGCAACAACTCCCTGGAGCCGCAAGAGGCCCGCATCGGGAGTTTATTGAGATATCAAAAATAAGTTTGTTCACGTGGCCAAACAGAGGCTTCTTAAGTGTACAATGGATACTTGGTAGACATACGATTTGGCATCTTAATGGTAAGACATACATGCAGCTTAAGCATACGCATTTGAAATACATGACAAATAAATACACATAGAGAAAACACAGTTCAACACACAATATACAAAACATAACAGTACAAACGATACAAAGTATACACAGTACGACATTAAACAGCATAAAACATATATAAACATTACGTTAAACACACATATTACATTAAAGACATAAAACTTATATAAGAAAACGAAAAACATATGAGAGCACGTGAGAATCAAAACGCACTATGTTTAAATGAACGCACCTAGGCACATTACATTTAACATGCGGAACAAAACGCTATGCGTTAGTTATACATGGGCAGTAGATATTTACATTGATGTTGATGCTTATTTGTACAGGAAGTTAAGATATGCAGCACATTATTCAAACATTGTGTTCACAGTTATGCATGCGCATGGTATAATACAGTTATACATGCACCGTTATGCATGCGCAGTTATACAGTTATATAATACTGAAAGGTACAGTTATACGTGCGGAGTAACACTACGTTAGAGTCTGCTTAATTACACAGTACATTATTCATAGAGTATGCTGAATGCATTACATTATTCATGCAGAATGCTTATTCGTACTGAGTGCTATATTATACAGTACATTATTCGTACATTTTGCAAAGGTACGCAGATAGGCATGTTCAGTTGTTCAGTGGATATTAGCACGTAGAGATACATCCTGACGCCAGGGAAAAGACGGCTTTAACAGGCAGTTGAAGGTGATGCCATTTGGACTATGCAATGCGCCGGCAACATTCAGATGCCTCATGGAGACTGTTGTGAGAGGTCTTTCCTACGAAGTCTGTCTAATATATCTAGATGACATCACCGTCGGGAAGAGTTTTGAAGAACATCTAGAAAATGTTAAAAAGGTGGTTCAGAAACTGAAAGAAGCCAATCTAAAGCTGAGTCTCGCTAAATGAACTATTCAGACAGGAAGTAACTTACCTTGGACTTCTCATCTCTGCCTAAGGTGTGTGTACGGATCGGAAAAAGTGTCAGCAGTTAAAGACTGGAGACGCCCCGAAAATGTCCATCAGCTGAAAAGTTTCCTAGGGCTTTCCACCTACTTTAGGAGATTCGTGAAGGACTTTTCTTCCATCTCAAGATCCCTTCATAAGCTGACAGAGAGCAAGCAAAAGTTCTTGTGGACAAAAGAATGTGAGTATGCCTTTAAGAACCTGAAGGAAACTTTAACATCTGTTCCAATACTGACGTATCCTTATCTCGACAGACCATTTATTCTCGACACGGAAGCGAGCAATGAAAGTGTCGGTGCTGTTTTATACCAAGAAATAAACGACCAAGAACGTGTAGTGGCTTACTGGAGCAAGTGCTTGTCTAAACCGGAGAGGAATTACTGTGTCACCAGGAAATAGTTGCTAACCATAGTCAAAGCCATAGAACATTTCCATCATTATCTATACGGCAGAAAATTCGCGTTCTGCACGGATTATGCATCATTAGATATTATATTGTTAATGATCTGATTATATCTATTGTTAACATTAAAAGTTATATATGAATACGTTAAATATATTCGTTGTGAATAAGATAAATTCACTCTTTTTGTAGAGTGTTTCTCGCCCAGGCAATACATTTAAGAGTGAGCAGTTATTGTGAAATTTAACACACTAAATGTGTAGGAATGCAAATTAGAAAAGTTCACTTTGAATAAAACTCTGCATCGGCTATTATTACAGATCATCTTTTCATACAGACTGCAATAAAAAATGCTAAGACTTCTACTATTTACATATATACTTATGTTTATATTTGATCTAACTTCGCACTGAAAATTTTCACAAGAAATCCATGATTCTTTAATTATTTTGTACATGAATTTGCGTGAGCATTTTAAACCATCTTGCTTAAAGCGTAGCAAAGGTCATGTGAAATGACAGAAATATTATTCAAAACTCACTGATCCACTTTAGAAGGCATTCCATCGGTGACTAGATGTACACTTACAAAATAGGCCATCGGACAGGTGGCCGTGGGTACTAAACATCACAGGCTGACCGTGCTGATACATGTACATTAAAGCTGGATGATCCATCTGCCAGCCTATGTCAAAAACTGACATGCCGATTGAAGAAGTCCATAGAGGTAGTTTCTCTAATAATGCATGACATTGGGGATGATTTGTAAAATTTTTGGGCGGTGGCGGAAGTATTACAGTGGGAATACGAGCAAAGAGCATTCTTGGTATGTTATTCAGTGCTTCAGACAGGACAGTCGAATTAAGAACGTTGAGACTTTTTTTTGTAGAACATTCTGTAACTTCTCATTTACAAAAATGGTCGTGGAAATGGCTGGATGAAAAGGATCATTGAATACTGTCAATGGGTTCGGTTACAGGCTAACTACAGAGAGATATTCTAACTAGCAGGACAACTGCAGAGAGGTTTTTCTATGCAGCTAGCCGATATATAAGTGCGGTCAACTCTCCATAGATATTTCTTCCCAAAGCCTACCTTCCGGAGACTTTCTCTGTATGAAAAATCAATTAAAAACCATTAATAAGCCATCGTTTATGAAAACAATCTAAGAGATGGAACAGTTATATGAAGAATTATTCGAGGTTGTCCAAGCTGTCTTGGGAATGACAACATTACGCTGCATTATTAGATAAACGTAATTGCGGAGCAAAACTGCGACAACTTTTCAAGAAAGGGCTATTGCATCAGTAAGGAAGTCAATATATGCCAGTGTAGTACAAAACTAAATGTAAAAAGATTATGACTAGGAATCATGACTTCGTTCAGTACAAAACTAAATGCAAAAAGAGTAAAACATGTAAAAATAAATGTAAAAAGAGTACGCTTAAGTACAAAACTAAATTTTAAAAGATTATGAGGAGGAACCATGAGTTCGTTCTCTTTGAATAATTAAGATCAAGCAAGTACTTGAACAGAAAAGCGCAGTAGTTCAACATATTTTTCAAGAATGACTCAGCTCAAAACCAAGGTCGGAGCAGAACTATTGCGAATGCACAAGTAGACAGAATTTAATAGTCTCGGAGTTTGCACCGGATGCTAAAAAGGCGAATAACAGCCCTGCTCAGAACCACATAATAAAAGTATAAGCTTTAAGAAAATAATAGAGTACGTAACGACCTCAATCACATCAGTTAACAGCAGGCTTTTATTTGCCGTAATGGGTTTCTAGAGGTCCATATTTCTTAGGGTATAATGCTGGTCTTCACATATTCAGAGGGATGTTATGAAAACAATAATCTGCCTGAATTAAATCTTAGCCCTTCATAAGACTTCTATGGTTTAATAGTACGTAAAAATTTCGCCTAATGAACGATAATGCTCCTTCATATAAAACAGACATGATGCAGAAATACCGTGGTGTTCTCTAAACCTCAGTCCTAACAAAATCTTTGGCATACCTTGAAAGATTTACCTCTGCTCATTAGCCCCCTCCATTTCTTTTCCACGAGTTTGAAAATAACTCTTCAACAAAAATAACTACCAAGTTTTTCACTGTCCTTATTGGAAGATTTTAGTTAAAACTGAGAAAGTCACATGCTTTTAGGGCTGTGTTCTTTGCATTCCATTGCATGTTCCATGCAAAAGCTTTATTACATGGGAAACTATTGTTTGTACGGCATTACCTAAAAAAATCTTTCCAAGCTTTGAAATAAGCATTTAGAGGACTAACAATTATATGTATTTTCTTTAATTTTGTTACTACATTCGTTCATTAATAATTCGATTGCAGACATTATTGTAAAATTTGAACTGAATCACAATGTAACTTTACGTAGTACATCTTGTTCATTTCTGAATGTTTAGTTTTGAGATTAACTATAAAAATTTTTGTTTAATTAATTTAAATGTTAATACTGATGATTTATTTATTAAATCTATAATTTTTAAATAAAACCCACAAAACATATTGCATACCTATTATCGCTTGGAACTGCAATAACATTCAAATGCTCCTCATTATTCGATCTCTTTATTCAGATCTATACAAACTGTAAACACATAACTAGTATGGGTCACCAGAAGTAGATAATAATGAAAGGTCTGGAGTTACTGATTTTCCTTCCATTAATAATGATTCGAAGGAATTTTCAATTGCTGCTGCGCTGTTTTTCTAATATCCTTCCTAAAAAAGGGGCTCATAAAATTTACAAAGAAAATGACAGGCATAATCTTTGAGACAAAGAGGCGAAATAACTTCACGCGGTCCTTTTTCTTCAAATACTGCAAGAATTTAGGATTACTGTCAGCAGTCTCTGGAAGCTGTACGGTTTCCCTTAGTTTGCATGACGAAGTATTTTAAGGTTAGTATCTTTCCTAAACCTCTCACTTTCCCTTCACATTTCCGCGCCAGGAAGCAAATTTAAAGTTAAGTGAAGTTGAAAACAGAAGAAACTAGTAGTTTATTGATAGCTTGATTTCGCTAGCCAGAGCACGTTACTATTCTGTCCACGCTGTTGTCACGCTGAGTTGCTGATACGCCTTTTTGGCTATTTAACAATTTATTAACATTTTTTAATTAAAGTTATATCGCCAGGTAGGTAGTTCGGTCAACCTAGTTAGCCATAAACTCAATTGTTAGTCCAGCACTACTATTTATGTTTGAATTTATATTGAACTTATTCATAAGTTCCACCGCAAGTCGTCGGTGTTATTGTAAGCACGAAGTACGTGCCTTTGGTGTCAAAAGTTTGACGAATAATAAAGGGTTTATATTATCCTTCAGTGATGGTATTATTCACGCCTGTGCGAAAAGTCACCAAGTTTCCTAGTAAAGTCCCTAGTAAAATAGTATTGATACCTAAGCGAGAAGTCACCAAGTTTTCTAGTTAATAAGATCAATTTAACTTTACGACAGCGAAGAGGCCTAAATCTTACAAAGTCATCCCATTATTAAAATATAATTGCGACGTCTTCATTTTAATTAACTGCTGCAAACAAGGCGCTTCTCAACGAGCTACAGCGTAATTACCTCATTAAATCTTCTTCTAGAATTTGTATTTTCTTTTAGTTCACAAGAATGGTGGGTTTCACATAATTTTCTGTTGTCTTCAGATGTTAGATTACATTAAAAAGAAAGATAATTATTCAATGCCTCGGGCTGACGTCTTGAACAAGTAGCAGAAAATAAATTCCTTCCAAATCTGGATTTGCGAAGTGGATATTTGTAAGCATAAACACACCTGAAAGGCCTTGAGAAAACGGCAGTTTCTCTAAGGCAAAGATTAGAATAGTTTACAGTGATATACTATCGGCAGTATGCTGCCTCACAAACTAATTTTGACAATGGGATAAAAGCAAGGGTTTTAGTGCCCGGGAACCATTGAGGATTTCATGCCCCCTCCTGTTTGCTGTACCCGGGGACAGATATCCCATTGCTCCCCCTCTAGCTACACCACTTAATGTGATATTTCTTTCTAATTACCAATTAAGATAGTTTTGGAAGACAATTATAAGAGGCCTGCCTTAGACATAACATTATAAAAGTGGATGGATTTGGAAACCTGCCTTTAAATTGTAAGGTATATTTTAATTTAGTGAACCCTTCCTATCTTGCCTTGTTTCAACTTACAACTCCCTTCCAGAATGAGTGTTTAGAATCGCGTTGAATGCAAACGAGGAAGAGATAGTATTAAAGGAAAGTTCAAATGACTTAGAGAAAGTTAAGAATCCTGAGTAGCGCTCGCTTGCCTTTGGGCTACGTCTCTATAAGCTGTTGTTACGCTCAGCCGTATTATTACGTGCCTTTTGATAGTTCTCCAGCTAACTCAGATTACGGGCCAACTACTTTAAAATTGTGTTAGTTTTAGCTAAATCTCTTAGTTAGTCATAGTTAGTTCGTATTGCTTACATTTAAGCCCAAGTAAAGGCTTTGCTCTAAGTCCGAATATAAAAAAGCTTCCTTAAAGTGAAGTTCTTTCACAAGAACATGCTACTGCCTATTTATGCAAGAATATTTCAAACGCTGATCGGAATTTCTTGCTTCGTTAGGAAAATATTATCAAGATAGTTGAATATTACCATCATTATTAGAAAGGTCTCACAGTGCTACGCCGGACATACCTGCTTGAAATGGCAACTTAGTTAAAAAATCTATTTCATTATTCTATGAAAAATCTATTTCATAAATTTCAAAAATCTATGTGATCGAGTAGCCAGATGGATAAAGAGGAAACAGGAATATTATATATAATGTTAATTCGACATTGCAAGGAATCTTCGTCCAGAAATTCTGATGTATTTGGAAAAGAGCATGTGCGTAAAAGATTAAAAGCCAAGGAAAAATACGGTTTTTAAATCTCAGTAGTCAGCCAGGTTAAGACGGACTCTTTAATATCTACGGGTATGGAGAAACTATGATAACACAGGAGCAAAAAGGAATTGAAGAAGTATCAAATCGACGACCTTCAGTGCAACCAAAAGGGTAAGCTGCAAGCGAAACGTTTGGGTGATAGAAATGACACTTAATCTAATGAGTAAAAGTTAGCAAACTCTGTGGGATTTACTTCGATTATGACCGCCGATGAGAAGATTTTCAGATGGTGTATGAGTTCTTAAGTGTTTTTTAGAGCTCTATAGGGCTCATTGACTTGTAGTATTTCGTGCTGTGGGGTTATTCTTATTTAATTCTAAAGTTCTAGCTTAGAGCCCCACGAACACTAACAAGAGAATAATCGCTTAAGTGTGTGAACAAAACACGTAAGACTTAAGAAGGGTTCACAACCCTTTATTTTTCAGAATATTTACAATCAGTTCCTACTTGGAACTTGACACAAAGCCTCGACTCAGGCTTGAACTTAAATAATAATGAATTTAAATTAAACTAAACTAGCTTAACAAAGTTATTTGAAAGGTATAGCCGAAACTATCAGAAATCTAACTAGTTGGCCCCTAAGTATTAATTAAATCGGTGAAGCCAAGCAAGGGCTTAAAGTATGGCCGAGCGTAGTATCTAAGAAAGAACGTAGCCAAAAGGCAAATGCGTGCTAGTCAGGAAAATCAGACTCTCTCGAAGTCTGTGAAACATTGACTTAAATAGTACTCTTACTCATTTGTATTCACTGCGCTTCTGAAATTACATTCGGTAGGAAATTGTAAGCTTAAATTAGAAAGATAGGGAAGTTGCATAACTTAAAATAACTTTTAATAAAATAAGGATGAACCTTACAATAGCACAGTGTTTGTAATAAAAATAAAAGCATATGCAAAGCTATAATTTTTTTTAATTGTGTTTTGCTTAATGATGTATACCTTTTCTTGCTTCAATGAAATAAAGTGCATAAAAATGCTATTTTAAATTATAATTTTTTAAGAAATTTGTACCGGGGAGGAATGTACTCCCATCACATCCTGGTAAACAATAGGAGCACTGCAAAAGATGGTCATATAAACACATATGGACATTTTGAATATGCAGCAAGCATTTTGATAGTTTAAGATACACTATCACGATATTAAATAGTTTTCTATTATTAAAATTTATAAACATACATTCCATATTTAGTTCTTTTACCTCATTTCTGTCATTAGCATTAGCGTCCGATCGTCTTGCTATCGAATCTCTTGGGGTGGAACGAATGGAATTATCACCTCAGCATCTTCTGTCTTGTCAAAAGAGAGGACAAAGAGCTTGTCATGGGGGCCATCTGGACAAAGCTTGGTACTTTCTCAGGAAAAAAGGGTAATAATTTTATTGCTTGTATTTCTTTCAAACATAACAAACAGACTATGCTGCACTATATTTCAGAACGTAAAATTGAATTTAATAGCTGGGGAGAGAGGTCTCTCCTTCTTTCCC
>KK120829.1:0-35561 GCA_000611955.2 Stegodyphus mimosarum
CTCATCCGCAATCCGCCTGCGAGTTTGAGATCCTGTCGCTGAACTCTCCGTTTCACACTACTCATTTAATTGGGCCATAAGGCTATCCATATTACACAAGCTATTGTACTTAATCACAGATTTTAATGCTGGGATGATCAATATGTTGCTGCCTTTCATGAAATTGTTTAGCTAATTCATAATAGTGAGTGCGCAGTAACTCAACTCCTAATTATTCATGGAACATATTGTTATGTTATATACCATTCAGCATTTACAATCTGTTGTAGAACAGTATTTTGTCAGACTTGCAACCTAGTCTAAGTTGTTGTAATTTCAACGCATTTCATTTTAGGATTTTGTTTACAAATCAGACGGCTGGCAGACGCTCACGTGTTAACTGTCACTCTTTTTTTCCTATTTCATCTCATTACCCATTACAGGACTACAACTATAGAATTTTTATCGTCATACGTCCACAGGGACACCATTTGAGAGAGCCAGGAGACGTCATGTTTGTTCACACGGTAATCGCGAGACTTACAGAAAAACCTAGAGGGAACTCAGTCGTCAAATTAAGATGGCGGCGAATCGGGTTGTTCGGGTGCCATTTGTAGAGAGCATTATGGTTGTCAAAGCAGGAAACATGAAAAATCTGGGATGCCCTCGCCGAGTTTCGAACTCCAGACTCCCTGATTGCTAGTCAAATTACACAACGAAAGCATATGGCAAAGGAGGAGAAAATTCCTTTAACTTTTGTATTATTTATTTACTTAATACAAAATGGATATTTATTTAATTGTGTAATTAATACGGGAAAAGGATATTTATTTAATTGCGTGGACTTTTTGAAACTCTTTATACACTACTAAAATAAAAATTGTACACAACTTATTCTGCTCATTTCAGTTAAAAACAACCCCCAAGTACTTCACATATTTCTTTCTTAGCGACAATTTAATTGACTCTTAATATAAATAGAAGCTTAAATTCAAATAATCTTTGGGTTATATCGAACGGTAATACACTGGATAATAGCTATCTGCTACGTTGTGTGGATAAATGAATTTAAAGACCTCATTTCCTCATGACAACACTTGACTAGTAAGGATAAATATTGTATATGGTTATCTAACGTAATAGTGAACACTTTTGGAAAGATTAAGCCTAAGTCCTTTCTAACGTTAAAATTCCACTTTATATCCTTGTCGTATACAGACGATATTTCAAGTATAGCAAGCTAAGATGCGTAAGTAGTCACTGCTACATTCTGTAACTTCAGAATAGGCATTTCAAAGTCATTTCTTCGCACCCAAACAATTACTCGTAACCATGACAGACTGCTGCTAAAAAATGGTCAATCCTCTAATTTGCTAAAATCCTCTATTACCTCTGTATGGTGCTGACGACACAGGTTATGATCGTAAATGAGGCTAGGGTTGCTACGATCTTGAAGTGCTATTTAAAAGTAACAGATTATACCTATTATTGTTTGCAGTTTTGCCGGGATATTAAAATAGCTTCAGTCCCTCCCCCTTTTTTTTGAGTCCAAAGGGGCTTTGTCCCTGAAGGACTATTGTTTTCGTTTTGCGATTTTGCGTTGTAAACATTAAAAGTCTGAATCACTTTTCAAACTGTTGTCATAAAATATTGAAGCCCTGCATTATACTATTTATCCATCCAATTTTGAATAACGTACGTTTCCACCCGAATATGCGCATCTGGAAGCCCGAATTTGGAATTTGTTTTATTATCTATGTCATATTTTGTAAAACTTTACCGAATTTTTGATGAACAAACTCAAGCGATTTAAAAGTGGGCAATGGCAATACTCTACGGGGGGGGGGCGACCTTTTTATCTAAAACGAGCAAAACTGTGTATCAGAAATTCTAAGGATATACTCATTATAAAATTATTTTGCGATACTGCTGTTGAACTGAATTTGATGGTTTGAATATGTAGAACATGATATTTAATAAATAAAGGTAACACATAAAAACATTAAAAAACGCCCTTTGGACGTAATTTAAAATCTGAAACCTTTCAGATTTTTTAAAAATTTATGTTATTTATTTATTTATTTATTTTCATATTTTTAAGTAAGATCTTCTATAAGTAAATAAAATAAAAAGTTATTTTAAATTCAACTTCAGAAAACAGTTTCGAAAACTGCATGGATATTTATGGTACTAAAAAAACAGGCAGGGTGCAATACATACGTTTTACAGAAAATAGAACACATGCATTTTCAACATACTTACTATTCGTCGGATTTCTTCTTTACTTCGACATAAATGAATAATTAAAATATCACTCACCTAGGGAAGGAAAAAATTCGTAATTATTATAAATTACAATTTTAAACAAATAAAAAATTTCGCAATAAATTATAAAACCAACAGAAAACACATTCGAATCTGCTGAAAACAGAAAATATATTTCTTTCACTTTCCTTTCGAACAAAATCTCAACATTCACCTCCCCCCTTTCCAATAAAAACTTCCACTTTCTTGTGCCAAAAGAGACAGACGATTTGTTCATCTCCCTCCCCAATTTTGAATAACGTAAGTTCCCACCCGAATATGCTCATCTGGAAGCCCGAATTTGGAATTTGTTTTATTATCTATTTCATATTTTGTAAAACTTTAACGAATTTTTGATGAACAAACTCAAACGATTTAAAAGCGAGCAATGGCAGCATTCTACGGGAAGTGCGAAGAAAATGATATTTGATAAATAAAGGTAACACACAAAACGTTAAAAAACGTCCCTTTGGAAGTAATTTAAAATCTGAAACCTTTCAAATTTTTTTTTTACATTATAAAATCATTTTTTTAATTATATTTTAATAGAAGTATTGGTTTATTCTTAATACTTAAAAGTGCCATTCGGAAAATAAAATTTCCGGACCCACTGACCACAGTAAATTCCTAATTAAATTTTGCCAATTTTTTCTCTCTGCTGAGTGCATATATTAATAATAATAATTAAAAAAACTGTAGCAGAATTGTTCAGTGAAAAGATAGTTGCGCAAGATCTTACGGAAAGAAATTTTTAAATTTAAGGTAAAAAGTAACGAAATTCTGAGAATTTGTCAACGAAAAGGTAACACTTTACCTCGGCCTATTAGTGTTAGAAAAACCTATACCGACAAATTTCTCGACAGCAGCAATGACAGAAATAATAATAAAAAGGCAATATCCGATAATTCATTTTTTGAAAGCAATTAACATCAGTTTAAGAAAAAATTATTTCTAATTATTTTCATTCTAATTATTTCTAATTATTTTATAATTATTTTCATGAAATCTTTATTTCTACTTCAGAAAAGGGAATTTTAAAAAAGTAGTAAATAACGAACGTATTTCCTATTTGTCGCTGCTCGTTACACTGGCAGTGCTAACAATAATTGCACAAACTCAAAAATATGCTAACACGCGACACAGTGGGCTACAGTTATAGTCAATTCTTGATTTAACGGGCCCACCACTAGCCGAGCGGTTGAGACTACTAATATTGCTAGTTAGACCCCGTTCGAACGCAGGAGAACGTACTGGCTGCGTGGGTGTTTTTCGTAGCTTTCTCCACGTATAACGAGGATACACGCCAGTTTCTCTTAGAAAGTCCTCCACGAAGGCATCCCACTCCTTAGGCAGATAGGCTTCGTAAGCTTTGCCATATCCAAATAAGATGACCTAACTTAACTCGATTAAACGCGTTCAGATTAATTGTGGCATATCTGAAAAAAATGAAGTTTGTTTATTGGGGAACGATGAAAAAATTAATATCACAACCAACAGCGTATAGTGAAACTGTCTACGGAAAATATAAAAAGAAAAAACAATATACTTCGGATAACAACAGCAACAGCAGATGGTGTTTGTTAGATGAAGCCTAAGAGAGGGGGGAGTTTCAACTTATTCATATCCCTTGCGTTTCATAACTATTCTTCAATCAACAGTGAATTTCGTCCACGAAAATTACCCGAACAGGGAATTGACTGTATTTGGTGAGAAAGAGCAGATTAACAACCAGTTTAAGGAAAATATTTATTTCCTTTCAAAGAAAATAAGATTTTACATTTGGCAACAGCTATGAACACTGTGTCGTGAATTATTTAGCGGCTGATACACAAATACGATTACATCGAAACAAAGTATTTGCTAAAATATGCAAACGTGTTTCTTTATCCATTATTTAATTTTAATTACGGGCTGAGAAAGCATTCGACTCGAAGCGACATACCCCTGGTAGAATAAATTCAATTTCGAAAACATGAAATTGCAAAAATATTTCAGAAATAAAATTTTACGCATTTCATTTCCCATTTAAATCCCTTGGGTCGAGTGCTTTCTTTTAAAATCCACGCATTTTTCCTTCCTTCTCGATTCGAAATAGTTCAGGAAAAGAAATTTCCTAACAACTTCAAAATCTTCAGACACCTGTCCTCGCTGTCAGGAAATCCGCGGGGAGTGGGTGGAAATCCGAGAGGGTTTGCTGAGTTTGGGGTGTCAAAGGAGCTGAAAGGATCGATGCAGTCCCTTCTTCCAAAGATCAATATTCCCTTTCCTCTTCAATAAATTCTGTAACTGAAAAAAATATGCTTTCCGAATTTACCCCCAAGTAAATTGAAACTAAAGCTTCACGAAATTCTCTAAACACCTAATGGCTTCTTCAACTTCCTTTTCCTTAATTAATCACAATACAGTAAAAGCACACCAAAAACCACTATCTATGTTCTACGCAACAACCTAAACTGATCTGCACGGGTTACATCTACTTGTGTCACAGAAATATAATTCATTAGTAATTGGAATAGAATTGAAATTTATTGTTCAGAATTTTGTAAATATTTTAATTATTTTTAGCCCAAATGCGGGTATTAGTCTCGAAATAGGATTTTCCGTTAGTTCACTTACTATAAACGGCGTATAATTTTTCAAATTGTTGCCTCCAAATATTATCGCCTTGTATTACTTTTAAAGAGATTAAATAATGAAAAATCTGCATGAATGTATGTATCTTCCCCGCACTTTGAAAATACGACGGTACCTACAGTCGTCAAAATTTGAATAACGTAGTCCTCCACCCGAACATGTGAACCTGGAAGTTCGAATTTTGAATCTCGAATTTGCTTTATTATTTGTTTCGTATTTTGCAAAACTTTAATGAAATTTTTTATTAACATATTCAACGATCAGAAAGCAAGCAGTGGCAACACAGTTCGAAATAAAATATTTTTATCTCCGGCACGCGACACTGTTGCCATTCGGAAATATCTAAGATATTTATTTACCTTTAATTTTAGTTAACAAACCATTGTCCTTGCAATTTTTTTTCTTTTTGAATATATATATATTTATATACTTTTTTGGTCCGGCCGATTGTCCCAAAAAGGGAGGTGCACAACTATATGCTACAGCAATTCAAAATTTCAACGTTCTAAGGCTATTTGTTTTTGAGTTATGCTAGATACATATATACATATGTACGTACCGACACCATGAAAAAAATCTCTTCTGAATCCCTTTTAAATCAGTTTTATAATTCGTTTGGGGAAAAAGAGTCCTTTATTCTGTCCTTACGTACAAATGTCAGGCAAAAATATCGTTAAATTGCATTCGATAACGGTCAAAATGGATATTTTCGTTGAAATATGGTACCCGGGATTTTTCATGATTATAATACTTCCTTTTCTTCGTACAAGGGAAGTAAAAATTACCAGACATATAGATTTGATGCCAGAGTATATATTGTTGAGTTTTGAAAACGTCAGTTGAGCTTTGAAGACAAAATTTTTTATTTATCATTATTATTTTTTTAATTTTAAATTATTTTTTTATTGAAGAAGTAGGATACCGTTATAGAAGAGGTACGGCAATCCTCCCCTGGCAAAAACGCACGGTAGCGTTATTTCTATAAAAATGTTTTTTTAATGAATCCCACTTTAATTTTAAAGGGAATTTTTCTGATGTCCCTACCTGCTACAGTAACAATGACGATATAATATTGTAAAATACACATTATACGTAATAAAATTATTTGCATTTCATGATATATCCCGAAATATCTCAGAAGATACTTACTTAGTTTGTTATCCTTACTTACTCATTTTAAGAATTTTTTAAATTTACTTTAAATAATTTAAAGAGTTATAAATTAAATCCGCTTCGCATCCCCAAAGAAAGAACGACCTGAGAAGATCCATTTTTAATCTTAAATGGGGAGTAATGAATTCTTTTTCCTCCTGTTTCGAACATTGTTACCATCCTATATTCCATTTTTTATGATATACTGGAAGACATAAGATAAGTCTCCAATGTTCGGTTCTGTTGGCTTGGTTCTGTTCTGTTCATCTTCTGCCACCCGAAAAATTATATTTCGCCATATAAATCTTTGACTTTAAATCCGTGACTTACTTTTTGCTGTGTATACACACCAAAAAATAATTTAATATAATAAAATTACTATAAAAATTAGTAATTTAATTATGCAAATACTGAATTTTCTATTACCTTCCTCATTTATATACATTAAAGATGATCTTAAGATAAGATGTTATTGTTTACACGAAAAGCATACTGCAAAAAAAACTACATAGATGAATTAAAATAAATATGTCCGCACGCATACTCTTTAATCAAAAGTATATTGATAGTTTATTATCCTGTTATTTTATCTACAGTTTATTTAACATAGTAATCTATCATGATCAGCAAACATAATAATTTTTATGCAGATGTTCCTCAAGATCTGATAATTTATTTTGATAGTTCTGTTAATCGCTAGAGGGAGGAAGGAAAAAAATAGAGGAAATGCAGGCTTAGCTGTAATTAATAAACCTAGCATTACTCTTATGTTCAAAAACCTCATGGAAAAAGCTGGGCAGTTATTTGAAAAGCAAAAAAATTGCTATTTAATTGCTTTCGAAACAACATCCATCGGATCACACATACTTGTTCCAAAGCACTACTGACTTTCCTGGAATCATTATCACAGCGCCTCATAGATTGGTTGCCGTGGTGTTTAGGATAGCTTAAATTGTGGGAAATCTTAATCAATAAAAACAAAACAGTGGAGCCATAGGATGACAGATCTGGCAAATAAAGTAATTGAAACAGGACACGGATGTCTACCTGACCTTTTTCATCTTTCCCATCAAAGCCTCTTTTTTGCAACGGCCTTTGTTCAAAATGCAGCATTCTGCTGAATGATCGAAAGAAGCTTTAGCTCCGTTTACTTTACAATACGAAAAACACTGTCCCGCATGATGACATCTGGTATGATCTTCTGCCGGTGCCTTCTAACAACCAAATTCAATTATGGAAAGTTTCCCGCGTTCGCGAATTTTTCGAAACAGTGGACAAAACATATATACAGCACGTCGAACAATTTACTGCAGTTCGATTTGAAAAGTTCAAAACACACTAAATTTTAACTTAGAAAAGTAAAATTATTAGGCACTTCAAGGCCGCAGCGATCCACGCCTATTTACGATCGTAATGTGTATCGTCATCATCGCGCAGAGGGAATTCAGGGATTTTAACAGATTAGAGAACTCTATTTTTCCCCGCAGCAAACGTTACGAGGCAACTTTTGGAAGGGAAGGGAAAAAACAGCAAAGCAATTGGTTATAGCTGAGCGATTTTCAGTTTAAGTCTGCACCTACTGCACTGGTTACTGGTATCCCGAGAATAAAAAGATAAAAGAAATATTATACATCATAGTTACATTTACCATAATGTCATGACATGTTACTATGATGTCCTATCTTACATTTTGCCGAAAGGCAACAGACTCAAAAGTTAAACAATGCATTAAAGAGAATTAATGTGAAATCGTGTTTCGAGACTAATAGTCCTTTTGGGCTATTAACGTAGCATAATTTTTTTAATATTATATATATATATACATATACCACAGTAAAATGTTGTATTTAATTAGTCAATTTCATTCTAATCAAAACTATAATTTCATAAAATATTCACCTGCATTTTGAAAATATATCCTAATACATAAGGGGAGGTCTTACGTTTGAAGAGCGCGTTATTTTCCCGTAAATACACAAACCTCTTGAATCTTCAGATTCATTTTTACAGTAGAGTTTGAAAAGAAATATTTTTTAAATCAAAACAAATGCAGATGGGACGAAGAAGCTTATTTCAAGTGCTAACGCTACACATGGAACATTAAAAATTCTTTGCAGAAAATTAAGAGTGTGGACGCTAAGAGCCACTATGAATTGATGTTGGTGATCCAAGGTCATAAAACTGTAGCAGTCGCGTTCTTTCCCCCAGTGGACGCTATTCTATTATGAAACTAATCTTTCCAAAAATTTCAAGTAAAATGTTAGCTGTCTTTTACGATTGGAATCGAAAGGTTCGAATGAGGGACACGTGTGACAATTCGAATTTTTGACTCATTTGAATTCAAATAACCACGGAATTCGAAAATTTGAATGTCGAATATTTACTAATTACTTCTGAGTTATATTTGTCGCGTCACTGCGACAGCTAATGATAGATCGAAGTAACAAAGATGTTCCATGATGTGTTCTAATGTTAGAACGAAGCAACAAAGATGTTATATGATGTGTTCTAATACAAGAAGGAAGCAACAAAGATGTTACATGATGTGTTCTAATGCTAGAACGAAGTAACAAAGATGTTACACGACGTGTTCTAATGCAAGAACGAAGCAACAAAGATGTTACATACTACACGGGGGGGGTGAATTATAACACATTTACTAAGCCTGGAAATAAATTCCTGATAATTTAAATCTTATTGAGAAATTAAATAACAGAAGTCCTTTCGATTAGTACAATAACTAAATGTTCGCCATCTTATACAAGGAAGGAATAAATAAATAAATATTTCCTATTTTTGCAACAAGCACGAAATTACTGAAGCTTGGCTGGGAAGTGATATCGCCATCACCCATATAGCCCTGATGTTGTACCATCGGATTATCATTTATTTCGAAATTTACAGAACTTCTTAAATGGTAAAAATTTCAGTAATAACGATGATCTCAAATCGCACTGGGTTGAGTTTTTTGTTGATAAAAGTCCAGAAGTTCTATGAGAGCAGAATCAAAAAGTTAGCAGAAAGACGGCAAAGTTCTTCGAACATAGTGAAGATATTTGACTGATTATAAATTCATTTTCTCTATTAAAAAAAATTGGTTTTATTTCACACTAGAAAACCGAAATTACTTTCTTGCCAACTCGATGTCCAATTTTCGGCACTTTATATACTGCCTAGGTATTTTATACAGTGCCTGCATTTCTTACATTCCCGGCCATACATGCATTCTTATTATTACATTGCTTTTTTAATTTAAATTCTTATTTTATTTATTTATTTATTTATTTATAAAAAGTTCCTTATTCTACTTATTTATTTATTTGTTTCTGAAAAAAATTCTTATTTTACTTGTTAGTCCAAAGGGGCTTTGTCCCTGAAGGGCTATTGTTTTCGTTTTGCGATTTTGCGTCGGAAACGTTAAAAGTCTGTATCACTTTTCAAACTATTGCCACAAAATATTGCAGCCCTGTATTATATTTAAAGAAATTAAATAATGAAGAACGTGCATAAATGTATGCATGTTTCTCGCATTGTGATAAAACGACGGTACCTAAAGCCATCGAATTTTGAATGCCGTAATCCTGCTGCGAATATAGGCATCTGGAAGCCCAAATTTGAAATTTGGAATTTGTTTTATTAACGATTTCATAATTTGTAAAACTTTAAAGAATTTTTGATTAACAAACTCAAGGATTTCAAAGCGGGCAATGGCAACGTTGTACAGAAAAAAACATTTTTACCTGCAGCGCGTAAGACTGTGTGTAGGAAATTCTAAAGATATGCTCAG
Organism: Stegodyphus mimosarum; assembly: GCA_000611955.2. NCBI lineage: Eukaryota > Metazoa > Arthropoda > Arachnida > Araneae > Eresidae > Stegodyphus > Stegodyphus mimosarum. The sequence continues at coordinate 9,857 of KK120829.1, forward strand.
TTTAAAAATATTTTGCGATATGATTCTTTAACTGAATTTTACGGTTTAAATGCGAAGAACATGATATTCAATAAATAAAAGTAACATGCAAAATGTTTAAAAAACGCCCCTTTGGTCGTAATTTAAAATCTGAAACCTTTCAGATTTTTTTTTTTTTTTTATTTATATTATTTCTTTTAGAACCAATTCGATAATTTTCTTTCCCGGTTCAAATAAATACACACAATCGTTAATTTATACTTTTTTACGGAAGAAATATTTCCCCTGAAAATTAAAAAAAAATGAAATAAATTTTCACTGCATATGTTACTTTCAGTTTCGCTGATTTTTGAAAACTCGCATCCTCAAGCAGCAAATTGCCTGCCCAATAAGGCTTTCCGTTTCATTACGATGTTGCAAATGCAATTCCTTTTTATAGCGGCGCTAGGGTGAGAATCGAAGTCTCGGCCCGCGAGTAGAAGCGATGCGCGAGATGGTCCATTTTTATAACAACGTAATGATAGCCTGTGTCCCGACCACAATGGATAGTCCAAGGGGGATGGATCTTTTACGAGCGAGCCCCGCACGTGATTATAAAGCATAGGCCGACGCCCCGTCGGATCTAATTTTGGTGATGACGGGGCGCGGAAAAAGCAGGGGGTTTATAATTCCACCATGCAGCCAGTTCTCTTCTCCCCCTTTCGTACCAATTTTAATCTGATACGCAGGCCTGACGTTTCAGAGCTGGTCCATGACGACGCTTCCATTCCTGGTGGGTTTCCGAAAGCACAGGATTTGAGGGGGAACAGTGCGTATATGTGTCACACCGCGAAGACCACTTCCCAAAGGGTGGCAAAATTCCCATCGCAATGGCCAACCAACTATTAACGGCCTGTCCTAACGCATCTTAAAAACAATTACTCTTGTACAATGCTCACTCCATTTTACCGGCTGCCTTGACTGCAATGATAACAAATTTTTTTTAAAACCAAACCACATGGAATATCTTACTTGACAGCTTTGGTACTTGTACACAAAAATCAAAATATGCTTAAATTCATTTTAATTTCTTGAAACTGCCAGTTATCGATAATATCAAGCGGTCTTTATTCACCACTTTAGGAACACTGCATGTGAATATCTGTCGGTTACATCTTGGGTTTCCAAGTTATTGATTCATTTAAAATTCATCAACAGTTGAATTTCGTTTTTGCAGTTTTTCGGACTCTTCTAGAAATTAGGCCAGGCCAGGAATTCAAGGTGCTCGATGATCTATGTCCTAATCCAGTCAGTCCATTAAATGTCTTATACAGTTACCGGCTTATTAGAAGTTCATCAACATTTGAAGCAGTAATTCCTATTGTCCACTTTTTTTGGGACTTCTCTACAAAACAGGCCAAGAATTCAGGATGTTTGATGAACTACGTCCTAATTCAACAGCACGTTTATTTAGGAAGGCAGTGGACGTAATGAACATAGATTTCGATTAGGTTTGTCAGCTGATGTTTGCGTGAATCAGTAACAGCAGTTCTTATGTACTAGACAAAAAAGATTTCGATTTGTTTTAAGCTTCATGAAGATGATGAAACATCAGAATATGGAAATGACCAACTGCCGCTCATGGTAACATGTTGAGAGCGTTTACCAATCATGGATAAGTGGTTGAATTTAAGTAAACGAGATGAAAAAATTGAAAACAATGAAAAGTCATCTCCGGAACCTAGCACGATAGCAGTTAAAATGTCAAGAAAACGAAAATATAACGAACAATATTTGGAATTTGGTTTACTTCTTGTAATCATGACGAAATTGAAAAGCCATTATGCTTAATTTGCAAAGAAGTTTTGCCCACAAAAAGCATGAAACCCGCCAAAATAAAGCGACATCCAATACAAAGCATACAGTGCACTGCAAGAAAACCATATACTTTTAACGACTTTTTGAAATCATCAAATCAGCAAAAATCTGGCTTTGAGAACTTTGTTATTGTGAATGAAAGTATTTACTTGCATCTTATGAAGCATCCTATTTAACTGCAAAAAAGACTTATGCAATTGGAGAAAATCTTATATTGTCGGCTGCTATTAAGATGTCCAATAGTTCATGGCAAAAAGTACGCGGACGAAATCCGTAAAATTCCAATTTCCAACGATAAACGTTTCAAAGCGAGTTTCGGAATTTAATAAACACCCACACTAACAGCTAATAACTAGCTCAGAAAGAGTCCTAAGTTTGCAATCTATTTGGATGAATCAACTGATATTATCAACTTGGCTCAATTATTCTTGCATGTAGGATATACTTTTGAAGAATGTATTCGTAAGGAATTTTTTTTGTCGCTCTTTGGATGGACACATAAGAGGAGAGGACATTTTTATAAAAATGAATTTTTCATTGAAGAAATTTTCCAATGGAAAAATTGTGTTGGCATTTGCACAGACGGTAGGTACTAAAGCGATAAAGCGACAGTCGGTGAAAAGACTGAATTTCTAAATTTAAGTTAATGTAAGTGGCAACGAATATATAACATTTACTCATTGCATGATACATGCCCTGGTGGTCCCCCCCCCAAAAAAACAGTGGTGTTAGACGTTGTCCTTCGAGATAGTGTTATAGTGTCAACTTATTAAAAGTCGTGCTCTGAACAATCGCTTGTTTTCAAATCTTTGTAGAGACATGGCTTCTAAATACAAAAGTTTATTATTACATGCAGAAGTAAGATGACTTTCAAAAAGCCACAGCTTAAAAGTGTTATTAAAATTAGAAGATCAGGTTCTTCTCTTTCTAACTGAACACAAATCTGATTTTGCGAATTTATGCCATAATAAGTTCTGGCTATAAAAACTATATTATTTAAATGACAAATTTGAAAAACTAAATGAACTAAATTTGTCACTTCAAGGAAAATGTTGTAACATATTCATATTCAAATTAAAAATTGATGCTTTTATTAAGAAAATCACCATATGGAGAACCATGGTGGAAAAGGGTTTCTTAGAAATGTTTGTACCAACAAGTGAACAAAATGATGAAAGAGATCATCAAAAGGATGAGTTGTTAAAAGTGGTAAATAAATCTCTGAGAAATATTTCCCATTATATTTAGTTGCCGAAGATGGATTGTGAAACCATTAGAAATTAATGCGGAAAATAATACTCATTTGCCATTAAAATCACAAGAAGAACTTGCCGAGTTATCACATGATTCGGGGTTGAAAATTGATTTTAATATGAAGTCCTTATTTTTGGATAGGAGTCGCAAAAGAATTTTCAACGATTTCTGAAATTGCCATAAACTTTCTTTTACCCTTTTCCTCGACATATTTGTATGAGACGTCATTTTCGTCTTTAACCACCATAAAATACAAGCGTCGATAAAATGTAAAGAATATTAAAAAAAAATGCATCGTCCTGCGGTGTTCCGCTTTTTTGCCAAGATTTGCTAATATAATTAAAAATAAAAGGCACACCCTTCCCATTGATATACTTAATCCTCGCATTTGCGCTGTTAGAAGTGGGTTTTCTCGGATTCGCCCATTTCTTACGGGGTCTCTCAATATTACGGGATCGCCACACTGAAAAGTTTAAGAAACCCTGCTCTATAACAAGCAGGAGCATCCTGTTATGTTTGTTTGATTCGACCGTCGCAAAGCACATGAGGGCTATCTGCCAAAGGACAAGGATGCATTCGTGGAGGACTTTCTAAGGAAAACTGGCTCGTGTCCACGTTATACACGAGGAAAACCACCATGCAGTCACCCCGTTCACCTGGAATCGAACAGAGTATAAGTTCAGAGACCAGTGTCCACCGCTCTATTGCTGATGGGTTCAGGAGCATCCTGTATGTGATCATTAGAGCCCTCTTATTCAAATGCACTGCGCATATCAAATAGGACGCACATTGCTAGCCCGAGAATTTATCACATTTTTTTAAAAATTAGAAATATGCTTTTATAAGTCATTTATTTGTTTCTAACATCGTTATATAAGTATAAAATACCAAATGCCGAAAGTTTATTCTTCACATACGTTATAAATTAAACGGGCCACATACTTAATAACTTTATAACAAAGTTTATAACAAGCGCCCTATGCTTAAAAATAACTTTTACCGACTGCTTAAAATTTTTACGTAACTCAGAAAACAGAACAGAAACTATATGCATACATTGGCCTTGCCAAAAGTGTGAACGTATTCTAACACCAACAAGAAATATTCCAGTCAGGTCTCCGATGTTGCAAGAAAAAATAAACAAATATCTGCATTCGAAGATGCCAAATCTTACATAATAAAAGCAAGTGTAATGTGTCTGTCTGTCTGTCTGTCCATTTGTCTGACCGAGCTCTCCAGCCAAATCTATCGCACGCAGGGACCTGGAATTTTTTACACGGAAGCACAAAGGGGCTGGCCACCAGACCTCGAAGCCCGATTTTCGATTTTTGAATTAGAAAAATTTAAAAAAAATTATTTTTTATAAAGTTTTTGTTCTTCAGTTTTTGTTTCTTAATTTGCATTATTGTGTTGCTATTATTGTGATTTGTTGCTATCATTTATTTTCAACTTATTAAATCGATTTATAACAATTCCACCATCATGACCGGACATGCTGCAGGCGAAGATGTGTTTATTTCAAGAATTCCTATAATCCCTTCCGATCTCCCGTTTCAGTTTAAGCGTCTACAATTCCCTGTTCGTTTGAGTTTCGCGATGAGCATTAATAAGGCACAAGGACAATCTCTCAAAGTTGTAGGGCTCGACCTCCGTAAGCCGTGTTTCTCCCATGGTCAACTGTACGTGGGTTGTTCAAGAGTTGGTAATGCCGATAATCTACACATCTTAGCTCCGAATGGAAGAACATTAAATATAGTTTATCCCGAGGCTCTCTAACGAAAAGGACAATCTAAAGAAAAATTATTGCCACTCTCCACTCTCCCAAACTAACTCTGACTGTCATGCTTTAAATGATGATGTTATTGTTTAGTGCTCTCTTGAGAGCATGAGCAATAATCCGAATGGTGCTGCTTCCCAGTGCTGCAGTACCAACAGACATTAATCGGTCAGGGGCCCTTGCGACCCCAGCCCGAGCTCCACAAACATACACAAACACTCTCCTCTTCTAATTCATTGTCATCTAAGTTTAACTTACACTTAAATTAAAAATTTAATTGGTTCTCAACTCCAAATTTCCTGTAAGCAGGATGTTTTATTTCATCCATGTTTTCGTTACTTTTTATTTTTTCTGTACTGTACTCTCTATCTTTCCCTTTCAACTCTTTCCTATCTTTGATTTTGAATTTTTTATGTTTTACTTTTCTTTAAACTTCAGACCAATGATTATAACCACATGACTACGGTTTCCTAGCATGTGCTAATATGAGGTCTGTTCTCATTTAAACTAATTTTTTAACAGATGGCTCATGGTTAGGATATATTGTTCCTTTTTATCGACGGGGAATGTTGTGTGTGGGGGGGGGAAGAGAGAGAGACAGTCTACATGTCCTACACTACTATTCCTGCGCTATTCACTTATCTGCATTTTCTAAATCCACGGGCAACGCCGGGCGGGTACAGCTAAATACAGAAATATAATAAAAGCACAGAAAAGAAAGAAAAACTAAGAAAAAAAAAACTTCAGCTGGCATTTTTGTGGAAGCCTCATTGACGAAGCACCTTGTAAGGGGGGAGCAGCGGAAAGGGGAAAGAAGGAGGAGTAGAGTGCTCATTCTGTTCTATCCATCAATTCAGTTGAGGTTGCCAGACTTGGCGAGATTTATAATTTCGCCAATTGAGCGCCAAGGAAACACCTGCTTCTGCGCGTGAATGCGAAGAAAGCCGAATTTTTTTCCCTGCGAAAAAAAAAAAAAAAACCTCTTTGTTAAGGTTAAAAAACACGCTTGCAAAGCTGTACTTTTTTATGTGTTAAATTACAGTTTTAGTACCAGTTGCTGATCCCCCCTTCTTCATAGTTTTTCGCAGAAAGAAAGTTTGAGAAAAATATACAGGAAGGTGCTTGGCGATACTACCCATACTACCAGTCAAAAAAGGACATGACATACCCTGAGCTTACTGAAAATGGCTGTAACAAATGTAAAAGAAGTTTAAAACAGGAATATGTCAGATTTACTTTTCCCATAATGATCTTTCATTAATTTCAAACTAAGACTAATTTTAAAAATTACTATTATTTTAAAATTTTATTAAGACCCACATCCTTCAGATGGTTTTCAGGAGACTAAATATTTAAGCGGAAAAGACTAAATTTTTAAAATTATAAACCGAAAGAAATGAATTAGGTTTTCATCTGGAAATCTACTTGGCTGAAAATATGTGACTTATTATTATAATATAAATCATTATAGAGAATAGTACTGAAACATTGTTATCACTCTTCACTAAACATCGCAGTAATTTTTTAAAATGCCAAAAATTAGAAAGTATGCTTGTAAAGAATATATAAAGATTGCTTTAAAAAATAAATTATTATATAACAAAATTTTGTTTTTATTGGAAAAGAGGACTTTGTAAAATCATAAAAATATAACATTAGTTTGCCGTCTAAATATGCCTTTTATGAAGTTCGTAAATGACTTTTATGAAGTTATTACATCTAATTCGAACATCCCATTAGCGGGCATTAACAGGAATAAGGCTGTTTACTCGTTAACAGTGGTTGTCCGCTAATTGGGAGTGCAATGCTCTTCAAATTTGAAGGCTCGGAATTAATGCACGTTCTGTTACCGGATACTATCCGCTAAGCAAGTTCAACTATATGTGTAATATAACATTCCAATTATTTACTAGCCATTTAGCTCTTTAAAAGATTCTCCTTCTCTAGCTTGGATTGGATTGTATTATTATAGCAAAGTACGCAAGAGTTATCTGCTTAAGGGAAGAAATGCCTTTGTGAAGGGCTTTCAGAGAGAAACTGTATTATATTGACGTTAGACATTGCAAAACTATGAAAACGCCCATGCAGCCAGCATGTTCACTGGGATTTGGAATCGGGTCGAATTAGAAACTTTCAGCGCCTTATCCATTTGGCTACGTGCATGTTGTCTCCCTGAAATTCTGGCGTCCCACCCATTTCTATCTGCACCTGTCTAAGGTATTATGTATTATCATTGCATTAACTAGAATCAGCGGCATTATCCAGAAAAAAGACTCAATAATCATTGTTTTTGTAACGAATTACTTAGAGAATTGGCATTAATTACATGGACAAACTTCGTTAAGCATCATGGATGATTTGCCTTCGCACTTGGAAGACTTTCAACCTGAGGTTCGAACATATGATTCGGCTTCCGCCGGCCATCATACCGGCTGGAAAACTTAAAAAAAGGGAGATATTGGTTTTTTTTATCATACGACTGATTAACTTGCACCAAATTGCGCTGACGATAGATACGGGTGCAAAAAACAACATCCATCGTCACAAAAGTTTAGCAACTTACTTCACCAAATGAAACTGATATTAATGCAAAGTTCTCAAATGGAGAAATATCTGGATTACATTACACAATAATTATGTATAAATTACCATTTGAACATATTATGCATTAAATATTCTTTTTACATAGATTATTAAAAAATAAAATAAAGATGTAAACTATTAAGAAGTGAGTTTATTGCTTCATTGTTAAATAACCTTCATTGTTCGGTTATTTGAGCAGATACACTACGATTCAATTTTAAAATAATCAAAAATCTTAAGCTTTTCTCCAAAGCCAACGCACTCAAAACCAATATGCGCGTTTCCGTGGGCAGGTTAAATAAAGACTTTAATGAACCGAGCACTAGCAACATCCAACAAAGACAGCGGAAGACGTGTACTGATAGCGTAATGTTACGGTCTAAAATCGTTCGAAGAAAGTTAACTAATGTACGAGGGAACTTATTAATATCCTAAAATAAATTGGTAATACAGAATACTTTTATGTGTAACGAATCTCATTTGTCTTTCAACAATATTTCCTTTTTACTCTCTCTCTCTCTTTTTTTTTAAAATATTTTTTTAACGGCTTCTAGCCGTTTCTACTACTAAGGCCGGAAGCTGTGGTCTCTTTAGGCACCTAATATGTGGACCACCGTTGCCTACTCCGGGATACGAACCCGGGCCCTTCAGTACGGCAGTCAGAGTCACCAACTACTTTGCAGTATGGGCGACTTTTTACTTTAAGCATATAATTGTAATTTTTAAATTTAAATAAAAAACTTTTTGACACTTCGTATTTACAAAATATGCTCAATACGACTGATATTTCGTTATAGATGTACACATCAAATTTCTTACAACAATTCAATCATTTTTAAAGGAAGTATCCTATAAATCTTTCAATAAAATATACGGATAAAAGAAAATGAATAAAATACAGAAGATAATTAAAATTTTTAATTTTCTTTTAATGTAAATTTCTACACCCCTTGTATGTATGTACAAAAGAATCGCATGCACAGTTCCCAAAGCTTTAATTTTCAGGCTAAGCCAGGTGAACACACCTGCGAACGGATACTATAAATCCTATTTTAATTACAAATATTTGCATACTGACCAAACTGTAATGACACCACCATCAGATAACCCCTCCCCCCAAAAAACAAATGTTGGAACATCTGTTGTACGTCGCGCTGCACGTGCCCCGTGCGATAATTAACTTGTCGTCTGTTGCTGCGCTTCTGCTTGGCTGTGTTTGTTACTGTTGCACCGTTCGATTTGCCTTCCGATCGTCCATTATTTACGAAAATGCAAATAGTAGAAACAAACTGCACATAATCTGTTTCTTTATTTCAAATATCCTGCGTGTTTTACCAAAAATGAGCGCCATTTTCCGATCAATCTATTTTTATATACATAACTGAAGTATATTACTCTGTTCCTTTATGATAGGAACTTCAAGCCCATTTCTTTCCCAAACTCTGACTCGCAACTATGGCAATGATTGCTGCGGAAAAAGTCAAATCCTTTAATTTGGAGAAATCGTCTAATTCTCCATGCGCGGTGACGATGACACACGTTACGATCATCAAGGAGAGGGGTCGCTATGACACTGGAGTGCCTATTTTAAAATAATAAACTATAGTACTAAGGCATAGGACCTTTCTAATGTCAAAAATCAAGCTTGGTTGTTTATATAATTACAGGATTTCAAATCTAAAACAGAATAATGCAGTGTTTATTAAGACAATAAAAATATATTCGATATGAAAATTTTCTTTACTGTTACGCTTATTTTTGTTAATAAAACTGGAGGTAAATAGAAAATTTGAAATTTAATTCTTCAAATTCAGAGCCCATTCAAGTGAAACCATACCAATTCTTTTCTTTTCTGTTTTCCTCTTTTATTCTCTATTTTAAATGCTACTACACTACACTATAATCATTTCTTGTCTAAATATTTTTTGTCGTACCAGTTAAACAACTTATGAAACCAGGTAAAGAAGCTCTGCAAGTGGGGGGACAGAGGAAAGTTTAGTGTCTTTTCATTTATCATCCCAAATAATAAACCTGTTTTTTTCAGTTGGACAAAACAACAAACAAATTACACGTAAGAGTAATTATTACTCTCGAAGCACTTATTTTGAATTTTCAGTGAAATCAGGGCAATGATACTTACATTAACTAACGATCAGTAAATACTCTTGTTTGTGAATGTAATACGAACAGGAAATGGTGAAACAAAGCAAAAACTAATTCTGTAACAAAAACCTTTTCAATGAATCGCTATGGCGTGCTAGAAGTGAAGTAAAAAAACTAAGCAACATATGCGATTATATATCACGCCTGCATTCCTACATCTTAAATGATATACAATGATTCGCATTTCCTTTCGAACATTTGTATTCTTGAAATCTTATCGCAAAATGAATAATATAAAAATATTCCTTGTAATGAAATAATTTATTCAAAAAGTGTTAATCAGTAACTTACGGAATAATTCGGATACTCGAAAGTTTGGTTGAGATGTTTCGACAGACGATGTTCTCGTCACAATTTTTTGTCTTAAATGAAGATACACCACATCGTCTGCATTTGAAATTATTATTTATTTAGCAAAATATATTAATAGTTCCATATCTGATGTAAACATTTAAGCACGGTACGGTTAACGGCGTTCTGTCAGAAATTTAATTAGTCATCATTTCAAAGATGGTTCGAAATATCCAAAAACGTTCTTGATGTAAAGCCTTCAACTATCTTTATTTTATGAAACGATGGAAATGACGTGAAACTGTTGAAATTGCTCTGATGTCTAGACCACATTCGAAGCTCAGATCAAGGAATCGGAGGTTTATCTTGTGAAAAATCCAACAAGATTCAAAAATCAGTGCCGTAATATGTGCAGCAGATTTGGTAGAGCGGTTTTCAATGAAATATAACTCTAAAGAATCATAACAGCACATGAATATAATGGGCGATACAGTAATAAGGAAATTTTTCGTCAATAAGAAAACAAGGAAAATACACCTGGTGTTCATAAAATCCATAGTAAGCAAAAATATATTATATTAGAACGATGTTATATTTGAAGGCGAATCAAAAAGTTCATCTATTTAGATTCAATAGACAAATAAATTAACTGTGTGTCAAAAGCCAATGAAAAACTGAATCCAAAGCTTAGGGGTGGAGAGGCACTGATGTTTCGCTTCTCTGGAACAGTAAATAGTTTTCAGCCTGGAATAGTTTTTATAGAAAATAAGCTGGATCAATATAAATATATAAATATTCTTAATGAAAATCTGAAAGCATCTGTAAGAAAACTTCGAATGTAAAAAACATCCAAGTTTTATCAAAATAATAATTCTAAACATAAAGCCCTAAATGTTCTTTTGTGGTTAACATACAATGGTCCGGAAGTTATCAAAACTCCTTTCTTGTTCTGCGAAATTAAATTTTTTGGAACATCTATGAAGTGAGTTGGAGAAAATAAAATTGAGAAACATAATATGTTTTCGAAAGCTCTACTAGAAGCATTTCTAGCAGAGTAATGGGACACAATCAAACATTCTTACACGAAAAAATCACTTGAATCCACGTTACAGCATATGAAAAGTGTAGTTTTAGCTGAACGATACACAATCAAATATGTCTCTTTATTTTCATGTGTTTATTGAATGTAAACTGTTTGTTGAATGGGTCAAAATACTTATGTGAGATCTTTTCAAAGTTTTGAAAACCATTTAAAGCAAGTAGATTTTGACGAAGGAAAGTGTTTAAAATTTGACAAGGATATTTCTAATGCTTTTATGAATTTTTATGTTTCTAATCAACGTTTGAGTGGTGAACTTAAGAAAGATTAAAAGCTGATGAAGAAATGGATGAAGAAATGGATCAAGGACTCCCATGAGACTTTGGGATTTGGACAAGAGATTTTTTATAGAAATTTTGACATTTTAGAATTAGAAGAAGCTATTAATTTTCTAAAGATAGGAAAAAGTCCAGGCCCATACAATATACATCCAGAGTTTATTAAACACCTAGGATATAATGCTCAAATGGTCCTTCTATCTATTTTTAATCATAGTTGGAACTTTTACGTACCAACCATGTGGAAAAAAGCCATTATTATCCCTATTTTGAAAAAGGATAAACCTGCAGATAATATTAAAAGCTACGACCTATTGTATTGACTAGTGTTTTGTCGAAGATTATGGAAAAAATAATAGTCTGTAGACTAACTTGGTTTCTGGAGAATAACAGTCTCTTGTCTCCTGAACAAACTGGATTCAGACAGTATCATTCCGCTATCCAGCAGGTGTCTTATGTTAGTCAAGCCATTAAGGATTCTTTAGACAATCGCTTGTCTGTCCTGGCAACATTCATAGACTTTAAATCAGCTTATGATAAAGTACGGAGACTACGTACTATTCAGAAATTACAGAACTTGGGAATAAATGGCAGGATGTTTTTATGAATTAAGAATTTCTTATCACAACGTTTTTCTGCTGTTAGATATGGCTGTAATGTTTTTAAATTTAAACAGACTGAATCTGGCTCCCACAGAGAACAGTCATCAGCCCAATTCCTTTTAATGCTTTTATTAACGATTTACCGAAGACTCTGGCACCGTGGGTGTATTATGCCCTTTTTGCCGACGATATGGTTATCTGCAGCAGTGCTTCTAAAAAGAAGCAGGACGGTTTAAATGAGACTCTTAATAGTGCTCAGAAAGAGTTAGAATATTGGTGTCAAAAGAATGATATGAGAATAAATCAGGATAAGAGCACGTGCCAGTTCTTCACTCTGAACAGACAGACTTTTACCTCGAAGTTGACATATAAGGGTGTAGATGTTCAACATAACGATTTGACAAAATATTTGGGTTGCATCCTCGATCTACCTTTAAATTGGAGGAAACATGCAGAACATTTGAAAAATAAAGCTGTAAAACTTTCTGTCTTAAAACGTTTGGCTGGCTCAAGGTGGGGCTGTGACAGAGAGACATTGACGACTACTTACAAATTGTACATTCAACAAATTATTGGTTATTGTAGCGAGATGCTCATCACGGCTCCGGAGCATGTAGTCCAGATACTCAAAGTCTTCCAGAACCAAGCGTTACGCATAATTACTGGGGCAGTGAGATCTACTCCTGTTCTTGCAATGCAGCTTTTAACCGGTTTGAAACCTGTTCATGATTGTATTAAGAGAAACGCAATCCTATTACACTGGTGCGTTTGCTCGACAACCCTTTTTGGAGGAACTCTAATAAGGAAACTTCTAGGAATCTTAATCTCAAATTGGCTTTATACAGGCTGCTCAGAAAGAATCTGATGCTTTGGAGTTTAACAGAGATTATTTAACTTTACCTCCTCCCCACTGTCCCTTGGACTTTTTGAATTTAAATATAACTCTTGATCTTATTCAAAGCGTTGTTAAAAACGAAATGAGCGATTCACAATTAAGATCTATTGCAATAGAAACTATTGGGGTTCGCTACCCTCAAAATGAGTGATTGCATGTCTACACTGACGGCTCTATGTTAGAGAGAACGCGCGGTGCTGGAACAGGTATCTGTAGCGAGCTTTTCAGTTTCTATTTACCAATGGGACCTGTTACTACTGCCTTTGATGGTGAAATCGAAGCTATTGCTGTGGCTATTCAACAACTGTCGATTCGTAGCCACTCTTTTGTAAAGGCAGTCATATTGCCAGATTCGAAAAGTGCACTTCAAGCTCTTCTGAATAATCAAAATAGTTCCCAAAGAATTTTAAGACTGTAGGCCTTTGCTTAAGGCAATGGCACACAGAATTTCTTTCCAATGGATTCCAGCCCAATGTGGAATTATGGGAAATGAAAAAGCTGATACTTTGGCTAAGAAAGGAACTTTCATAATGCAACGCATTAATTAACCGCTTTCATTTCACACTACTAAATTCTTTGTTAACCTGACTCTTAAGAAAATTCTTAAGGAGGATGTGATTCAACGTGCTATGGATAAGAGTTGGAGGATTACGAGGGAAGAGACAACTTTAATTCCCAGTTTTTCCAAGAAAGACAGCGGTAGCTCTATTTAGACGTTTTACTGGACATGACTGTTTGCGAAACCACCTCTACAGAATTAGAGTGGTGGATTCCCCAAACCGTATTTTGTGTGACTGCAATCAGCCTATGATTTTTGAACATTTAAATAATTGCATTGCACTTTCTCGGTATAAGGACATTGTTAAAAAGTACAGGAGAGCCCGTGAACTAATGGCTTAAGCGCTAATGTTTGGCTTTTGTAAAAAGCCCCCTAATGTTTGGCAAATAAAATTGAAAAACAGCCCTTAGTGCCCGAAAACAAACGTGAGCCAGTGAACATGCTACCGGCAACGTATGAAACACCGGCATTCTATAGAATACCTACACATTTTATAGAATATCTTGCGTTTTTAGGCAAAGTAGGAAATGTGAGAATTATTATATACTTATAGCATTCTATAGAATGAAAAATGCTCTTTGGGCAAAGTATGAAAAAAGGTTATATTAAGGTTATTATTTAAAAGACATTCATTCCTCAAAAATACAAATGCTATTTTGAAAAATAATAGAAGACTATAATTAAAAAACTTATACGATAATAAAAGACTCTATTAAAAAACGCATTTTTTACATATTATTCAAAATACGTAAATGAAAATTAGTGCGATGATCTTGGTAAGCCATAATAAATTTCTATTCTCTACCTACCTCAGACTAAAATCAATAAGATCTACCTGACAACGGGAATTAAATTCAGAAAAATATTATACATTTCACAATAATGCTCTTTTGAATACCTTTTTTTGTTTTTTTTCCCTGCCAAGGTTCACAAAGGTGGATGTCATTCCGTGTAACGTTTTTGTATCTGGTTGAAAGTTCTTTCGACATTCTGTCACGTCCTCCCTGTCCAATAGCCAAATGAATCGCATGAAGTACATGAAATAACTGTGTCCGTGACGCAAATACTACATAGTATTGACGCCTTCTTTAACAGGATAAATGAGTTTACTTTTGTTTTCCGTAAACATCACATCACAGTGATTGAGCAATCAATAGTTACGTGATTCCTTCTTAGTATTTTGGTATGTAGTTTTGGTTATCCAAAACAAATCGGAGATATATTTCAAACTTGTTCTACAGAATGCCTAGGCAATGCATAAAATGTTTAATCGTTTCCTGCATTGCCGGCTAGTTTTCGGCATTCTATAAAAAGGGCTAGGTATTCTATAGAATGCCGGATTTCATACTTCGCCAGCAACATATATAAATAAATGAAATCTATCCACCAGAAATCAATATTCATATAATAGCACAGCCAGGAGAATGAACCGACAAATATGTGATTCTATACAGCGATCAGTAAGCTGATAGTATCTAAATCAATTTGTTAAACTTGGATGCTCTCTTAATTCGCTAAATTCTCTCGTCATATGCTTGAATGCGTAACTGATGACGGTTCACGTTGCAATGAACAACAATGAAAATACCAACATTACTACTCAGACTGTTATCGACAACACTTAACGGATTTCTAGATAAGGTCTGTATAAGCGCCCATAAAGACCACAAATTTCGTGTCAAATCTCTGGTATTACTTAGTTTCAAATCAAAAACTCTTATTGCTACTATGTAAATATTTGTTTGTTTTCATTTTTATGTATGGTACATTAATAGTTATTTAATACATCTTCAACGGCACGTGAACTGCAGCTGTTTATCGAAGTTTTAGAATCATTAGAATTTTTCGATGTCGAAGAATTCGACCTCCGGACCTCCCGAATTCGGGATGAGTGTGCTTCCAGTTAGTTAATCCACGATGGCATGCGGAAAGGAGGGAGAAAATAATTTACAATCTTTAATTCCTTTATTACCTTATAGTATTTGTAATTTTGAGCAAAATTATGATGGGGATGTAAAAATACCTTAAGCAGAAACCGGATATGTATGCTGTCGAAACCTACCAGGCTTAGCTGCCAACAAATTTTTTTAAAGACCTTTAAATATCTCAGCATCGTTCAGGAAGTTACACTCCAGTTCTTCAATAACAGATCTGGTCCCACTAGTGAGTAAGTGATTGAGAGTGCTGAATACTGGTAGCTCGATCCAGTGTTAAAATAGGCGAACGGACTGTTCGCATGAACGTTTTGTTGTTTTCCTCATGGGTACCATGATAATCCAGTTTTTCTTAAAGTATTCCCCACAAAAGCCTCCTTCCCTTTCGGTACATAACTCTCCTGCGCTTTAATAAGTCTTCATATTCTTCTTTTCGCTTTAATAAGTGCTTAAATAAGTCTTCACCAGTTTGTCGAGTACTACCAGTAACAATCCAAACAACTCTTCCGGTTTCAAAAACCGTTTTTCTGACGAACACGTATAAGGTACTATAGAAAAGTAATGGTAAAAGCTAATAAAAATGGTCCCGCTAAAAATTATATTTTTGACAGCAGTAAGGGCATTCTGAAAAAGTGATGATATACATATAATTTTAACTGCCTGTTACTGCAATGTGGAAATACCTAATGGTTACTCAAACCACTATCAGATCCGTTAGCTATTCTCTGCTGCGATTCACTTCCAGCGAATCTAATTGATTACCTTATGCTAACGCATTCCAAAAGTACTTCTGCTATTACACAGTATGCGCGGCGAAACATTTTTGCCAGCGTCGTAGAGTCCGTGCAACTACTTGAGTTAGGTACTTTCGCACTTAAACTAATGCTGGAAGAAGCTCGTTTCTCGGTGAAGTTTCTTTTAGCATCGTGCGTCGCTAGATGTACTAACTCCTTAAGTTCCTGTCTACAGCAGTGTGTATCACACAGACCTGCATTGTTTGATATTGGCGAAACACGCATATCTACATTTAGAAAAGGATGTTTTCATGTCCTATAGCTTTCCTTGCCATTGGTCTATAACTACTGGAACTATATGCCACGGATAGGTAACAGCCCGACTTTAGCTGAGTTCCGCCCCTAATTCTGAGAGACAGCAACCCGGAGAGGTGGGGCCGAAGGTCTCTCACCCCTCTTCATTCGAACCCGGGCTCTTCGGTATGACAGACAGCGTTGCAAACCACTATCCCAGTTAGGCGGCCAGTCACTGGTGGAACCAAGATCAAATCAGAAATGCACAGGCTACAATATTTTGTTACAAGAAATGAAGAATAATACAGAATACTAAGAAGTTCAACAACATGTTTACTTGCACATTATGCAAATAAAGGAATTACATAAGAGTTATATGAATTCTGTTATATCAGAATAAATGCCAAAAGCGGTATCGAAAATTATTACAATGTTGATAATAAATGACAACAGCAAACAATTATGTGATTCAAATATTACTACTAATTAAACTTTTGTTACAAATACAACGGCTATCAATATAAAACAGCAATTTAAAACAAAAAATAAATTGCTATTCACGTTTAATAAACTACTATAAATAAAACTTATCCTACACAATGCCTACCATACCATATACATTCAAATTACCTACAGCCTACCATAGACGCTCAAATTAAGCTGTAGATATTTATATTCGATGATATATAGCCAGCATCACAGTTTCGTTCTACAATAAAATTTTCCGCGAAGCTGGTATGAGAACGCACACGTTCTTAACTATATATCAGAAACATCAGTTTATGTTTAAGGCCCGTTTCCTCGGTAACCGAATCATAATAATAATATTTCTTCCTAGCTTCGACTTTTAGCCTTTTTTTACACATTTATTATTAACAAACTGTGAAAATTATTTCATCCCAGTCATGTTTACGGCGGCAGTTTCGCTAGCAGTTAAAATATATGGTCATTTGCTTTCAAATATGTAATTTTACGCAGTATAAGGTGTTTAAAACTAGAGATTTAAATTTAGATATTTTGCTAATGCGCTTGATTCCCTAGGTAAAATTTTTTTCTTATACAGTCCTTTCGGTTTCACATTAATTATTCAATTTGTAAACAACAACGCGTGAACTCTTGTTGTCTTCTTAATATGTCTTTCAACATAACACGGCTCTTTAATGCCATCACACATTAAAAAGAAGATCATTGATTGCATAAATAAGCATGAACAAGCTCAAACTGCGTACATTGACAGAGACGTTTTTGTGAAGAATTTTCTATACGAAGTGGTTCATATTTAAGTTATAGATCCAAATACTATAAAAAAACTCTTCATCAGCCAAAAAATATCGAAGAAAATTGAAACCACTGACGGATCTCAACCATAATTCATTCACATTCCCCATGTGTGCTCTGGTGTTGTAATTGTTTACCACGTCTAGCCAACAGGCGAAAGATGTGTGATTCCAATGTCAGAAAATAAAAGCCACATGTGTGGGCGGGGTATAATCATGTAGGCTGGAGGTAGGCGGGAAGGGATTGAAGCAAGAAATGACCGTTTGCGACTGAATAAGCAATTTGAAAAATTAACTGTACCCTCTTCTGAATTCCAGTCATGGATCGTCCCCACCAGAAAAAATGCCGCACTTTCACACAAGTCAGCCAGGTTTCGATAAGGCAAGAAGGATTATCTTCAAAGCACTGAGTGGATCGTCATAAAGGTACCAGCACCGTTTTAATGTGGCAACAGTACAAAGTTATCTCCAAAGTGTACCTATTATTATAGCCGACCCATTAAAGATTGCTTCTTCATCCTGAGATCTCAGACTCAGGTCCTTCTTCTTCAGAGTCCCCCACCCACCCAAATATATATATATATTATCAGGGAAGCATTCAAAGGTTTCTGCACCGGCGGATTTTCTCTTGTTAATAACAATTTAACTTTGGAAGTATTGAAAGAGTGCGTATCTTTTGGGGTATTTGGTTTGAAGCCTTTTTTGCATGCAGAAGTAATGACTGACATATTCTTCCTTTTTCAATTAATAAGGAATCAGAAGGCTTTGAAGAACAAATTTGCGTCCGATTGCCCTCGATATCAAGAGAGTTTTATTTTGAATTTATGGTAAACTAAGGTTATTTTTTTCTCCTAATTATAAATTTCTTCCGTTTTAAATTTTTTTAAATAAATAAATTTCTTCTTTCTCCTAATTCTTCATCAAATTTTCCTCAGACCAGAAGCAAACACTTATCTTTAAAAGAAAGATTAAAAATTTTGCTTTAAATTTATTGAAAGTGGAGTTCAGAGAGTGTTTACGCATTTTTAGAATGAGTTCGGGAAAAAAAAAAAAAAACCGCAAATGTTTTTGAATAAAAATTTTTGGCAACAGCTTATTACTTGAAATAAGAAACAAAATCTGCTACTTTTAAATTTATTCTTCTTCCGAAATGTGGCATGTAAACAAACTTGTGGATTGAAGGATATGTTTTTCCGCTTTTCGAAGCGAAATATTCCTATTCCGTTATTCAGACACGTTGTGAAATGCATGGTATTAAAATTTCTAAGTGTAAAATAAGCAACATTATTAATTGAAAAAGGAAGAAATTGTCAGTCATTACTTCTATATGCAAAAAAAACTTCAAACCAAATACCCCAAAAGATACGCACTGATTCAACACTTACAAAGTTAAATTGTTATTAACAAGAGAAAACCCGCCGGTGCAGAAAACTTTTAATTCATCTGCTGCAACAATATATAAAATAATAAACCAAAATTTAAGACTTAAAACAGTTAAAAAACATAATGTTCACCAACTTTTGTCGAAACATGTGGCTCAACGCCGAACATTTGTAGAACTCTGTATGAAAACTATATAGCAGGAAATAAATAAATGGAAATACATTGGGACACTTGATAAAGTATGGGTTTACCTAAATGACTGTTACAAAAAAAAAAAGGTCCATTTATTATAAAAAACGAAAAGAAAAAAATGTACAAACCTAGATCTGTCAATGCAAAGAAAGTTTCTGTACGGGTTTATTATTGTCGGAAGATCCTCATACAACGGGAAATTAAAAAATAAGAAGAGTGGAAATCAATGTCTACAAAAATCAATTCAACGTACTACCAACAGAAGTTTTACTCTACCATATTCACAGAAGAAATTCCATTTCTTTACTCCAGTGACTTTCAAAGAGTGACACTTCATTGAGAAAAAGCAACAAGTCATTCTTCGGAAAGAATTACTATATTCCTTGAAAAAATGAAGACTGAAACATGTATTGCATATATACCCTTTCAGCGTATTCCAACGAAGTCCCTTGACGTCTCTTCTATAGACTATAGTACTTTTGTTCTGATGGAAAAACTCTTATCTATGCGCAAACCCACCACAGTTGATGAACTCTGGAAAACTGAGGAAGCGGAACGAAAATCAATACCCTTGAAAGTTTTGTGAAAAGCCTTTTAACGAGGAAATCACGACGCAGACTTATAGTATAGAAAAAGGACATTTCGAACATTTCGAACGAAATCGAACATTTAACAAAATACCCTTTACATTTTAAACATTTAAAAAATACCTTTACATTTTAAACAGTAATTATACGGTCCCGAAAGCCTTCTTAAAATGAGTAAACACCTTTTATATTTGCTTCACAATTTACAAAACAATATAGCAAAGTTTGTTATATTATCCGATCACTTGCTCATTCTAGGCGAAATAAAATTAAGCTTGCAGTCAACCTATAGATGAAATTTTAATATCTTCATCGGTTTAAACAAAATGGAAAGACAACATAGTTCTGGATATGTTATCAAGAAATTACTAAATTGATGTAGTACAACATGTACAGTCTGACTTAAATGTCTGCTAAATAAGTATTCTAAAAAATGTCTATTTAACGTACTATATTTAGATCCACTTTTCTTCGCTTTGTTCATGAATCATTATCTAGACGTAGCAGTAGCAGTTTCCCAAAAATACACGGAAGAAATGTGGTGAAATTACATTTTTTCCGTTATTTGACTGTCAGAAAGTCTAATGTATTTTAGATTTGATGTAATTTAATACAACGCTTACTTCAACGACAAACAATGATAAATTTGCAAAAAAGCGATACCAAACTTTCTACGGAATCCATACATGGATTGTTTCGTCCAATTTTTGATGGCAAGCGCCACAATGAGATCTGCTTAAAAACGCAACAAGTTAGACCTTTTCAAACGTTTAAATAAAAGCATTTCGCTTTTATACTTCATTATCTAGTGCACATATCTATCAAAAAAAGATGGAACATAAAATATTTATAGCCCCTTTTTCCCCCACACCGAGATGTGGATGTGAATAATATTGCTTACAAACGAGAAGGGTCAACGTTTTTCACACACACACACACACAAAAAAATCGATGAGGATTTTTATTTAAAAAAAAAAAACCTTCATCCACTTTTCGAACGTCAAATCACTCTATATCTTTATAGCCAGCCAGCCCATACGTTCGTTGCTCCTACCTCTCCTCTTCCATCCAACACCCTCAAAAAGCTTTCTTACAAACCCCACCACCCCCTATGAAATCAGCTGCAGCTGGTGCACATACACATGGTGATCGTTAAGGGAGGCCCGCAAAAGAAATGGAATGCTCTTGCCGATACGGCCTGCTTGCACTTCGGGCCACATAAAGGCCATTTGTTGTTATCCACAAGCCCAGGAAGAACAAGCCTCCCCACCATCCGCCATCCCGGCCCGTATCCCATCATCCTCCGCCACTGATATCCTCGGTGGAAAAATTGGTATTGATATTTTCCTACAACAGTGAGATGTGCCATGAAAAAAGACGGTTGGGTGAAGGGGGCAATACCAAACAGACAAAAGAGAATGTTTCTTCGTCTCAAGATGTCGTACACTGCTATGTAATTGTGGGAGTGGTTCACGGTGGTAGGTGAGACTCAAAAGAACGACCATTTTCGCACAGGCTGCATTTCCTACAAATGCGACGGGTTCTCCTTTCGAGATGCGACGGGTTGGAAGAGAAGAGAATAGCTTCTTTCTTCATACACTCTCAGATCCTATCCCCCCCTCGGAGAGAAGAGTTATTAGACTTATCCGTTACGTATCTGCTTATCTTGCAATTCAAATACAGGCGATAAATTAGACTTACCCTTTAGGTATTAGCCTATTTTGCAAGTCACACACAGGCGGTGGATTAGACTTATCCGTTACCTATTTGCTTATTTTACAAGTCACATACATGGGGTGGATTAGATTTATCCTTTACCTATCTGCCTATTTTGCAAGTCACACAGAGAGGCGATGGATTAGATCTATCCTTTAACCTATTTTGCAAGTCACATACATGGTGATATCATTTTAACACTCTATTATTTACTAACTAAAAAAGAGCCGAAAATTGTCTGGATTAGTTGTTCGATGATATAAATCCACGACATAGTTAGAGAAGACCATTCCGCCCCGGCGGTATATTTTTGGGGATGAAAATTTTCACGTAAAATATTATTATACGGATTAGTCAAGTGGATCGTCGAGGCAGATGAAAAATAATGACATTCTGAGTTACCACAAGGAGTTAATTTGACAAGGAAAATAGTTTTTACGCTAGATAGAGTATTCAAAGAAACCACTAGATTTTAAGCAACTGCATATTTTTGTTATACCTTCTTTACTCCACTAAAATGTTCAAATACAAAATGCGAATTTTAACTAAACTATGATCAGGCTAACATCAATAAAGAAGAATTCCTAGTTAAAAGGGAAATATTTCACAGTTTTATTTCCGTTATTGATCGGCAAAACGAAATAGGGAAGCAGAAAAGCGATCCTTTTGAGGTTTTGCAGTTTATTCTGATATTCAAACAGCAGTGCACATTGCCGCCTAAGTACTGAACTTTCCTCATAATTCCTGCAAGTGACGCTAGTTGTGAGAAGAGTTATCTAAATAAAAATAATTTAGAAAGTATTTAAGACCTATAAACGCATATTTTGCATTTTAAAAAAACTTTCCATACTGTTTGTATAACAGCAACTAGAGAAATAATCGATGGTTTTGCAAACAAGCAAACAAAAACAATCGCATGGAAAACATAATTTTAAAATATTGGAATTAAAATTTTATAACAAAAACAAACATATAATTTTAATTTATTTCCGTATATGTCACTTGACAATTTTCCTCCTATTTGCTTGTATATCCAGAGAGACAGCAATTTCAGAGATCTCCCAAACAAACTGACAACGGCATTAATCCAAGATCAAAATGCCTAGGGTGAAACTTGATGAAATTCCGTAAACTGAACTCATTTGAAATTATTTAGAGGGACTTTTGATAACAATTTCACATTTTGACGGTACACCTGCATAAAAATTATACACACATACCGCATCAATAAAAAAAAGTAAATAAATAAATCAAACTCTATACAATTTTATATCCCAACAGCGAGTTTTACTTGAGGCTCTGAAGAGCTTTAGACATTAACCCAAAGGGGCTTTAGCCCAGAAGGGCTGTTAGTCTCGAAATGGCATTTTACACTGAATTAGTATAAACGGCTGTATCAGTTTTCAAATTGTTGCCACCAAATATTATCGCCCTATATTATATTTAAAGAAATTAAATAATAAAGAATCTGCAGGAACGTATGTACGTTTCTCTCACTGTAAAAAAACAAGTGTACCTAGAGACATCAAATTTTGAATAACGTAGTCCTCCATCTGAATATGGGCACTGGAAGCCCAAATGTTGAATTTCGAATTTGTTTTGTTTTATTAAGAAATTCAACGATATAAAAAAAATCAGTGGCAACATACTGTATGGAATAAAATATTTTTATCTCCAGCGCACTTGACTGCCTATCGGAAATTCTAACTAACCCAAAGCTGCATTAGTCCAAATGCTCTCGAAACTTGTATGTATGTGTAAATGAAAAACAACGTATTTTTTTAATTATTGTCACAAACATATAGAATATTGCATGCATGTTTAGTTTATGATAAATGTATCGAACTAAATGAGATGATTACACTCAAATATATAACAATACAGTAGGAGCTCTGTATACGTCGTTTCGAAATACGTCCAACTTGGTATACGTCAAATTTGGAAGCGAAAATTTTTGTTTTGTGTACGATATTTGCTTGGAATACGACTTGAATTCGATGAGTCACGTCTGCGCGTTCTACATTTGTTCACTTCTTTCGAGATAATGCTGTGATTATCCATGTCAGTACGCCTCATTCAGTAAGCAACCCACGCTATAACTCTGAATTTTCTAGCGAGTTTGTGTTTCTTCGCATAAATATTTTCCATTAATAATGAGATTTATGAAAGTTAACGAGAAGAGTCAAGCAAAGAAGAATATTATCAGGATCACCATAGAGGTAAAAAATGACATCGTTGAAAAGTATGAAGATGGTTATGTGTATCCGGAACTTGACTATTGCGTAGCGTATGCCGAGTGTGATGGTGTTTACTATTGGGGAAAATAAAGACACTATTAAATCGGCTACAGTTTTGAAGGGGATGCAGTCGATTACAAAAATAAAGATCACAGAAGTTAGAGCACTTTGAAAAATTCCTTTTGATTTGGATAGCAGAAAAACACTTATGCAGAGCATCGTCTGCAATGCTTCTTTTACGCAGAGTATACATTTCACCCATTACGTTTGTATTTGAGTATTAAACAGCATTACAATAATAACAGAAGGATTTTTTTAATAAGAAGGATATATTATTTTTCCTTTATTTCTTATTGGGAAAGTTCGTTCGGATACGTCTAAGGATCTTGAATGAATTACTGACGCATATCTAGGTACCACGTACATCGAGATAAAATAATACTTACATTAAAATTTAACTTTAATTTGCATATTTCCTTTAGTGTCAGAAAAACAGTATCTGCCTATAATAAATCTCTCTGAACATCATGATTTCAGAGCCAGAAAGTCTTTGTGCTAATCCTGAGCAGCGACTGGGCTGAAGATTTCGCAGTGCAGAGAAATTGCATGAAAAGAGTGACGTAAAGTGCTGCAGGGAGATGAAAATGGTGCAAAGCGTATCGTTCGAGTGGGGATGTGTTTAATTAAAATTTATGAATTGAAAGGTCAATTGCCAGTTGGTTCCAATTAAGTTCATAATTTCGTTTCATAGTTTATATTTTACATATGTATTAATTATATGTCCAGTGTTTAAAAAATAAATTAAAAACTGAAAGGATTCAGATTTTAACGGTCGCCCAGAAGAGGGCACTTCTAATGTTTAATTTGGTTTATCAGAAGAATTATCAATAAAGATTGCGCAAGTGGAATAACGAAACATTTTATAGGATACTAGACATTTAGATTAACCTGGGAACGTTACGTATTCTCTATACATTTCAATATAACAAATTGTATAAAAACATTTAAGTTTTTAATTACATATATCGTGAATTAAAATGTATTTTTATTTAAATCAACGAGATTAGAAAGTTAATAAAAATATTTTTAAAAACTGAATCGATTTTTTTAATATTAATTCATTAACCAATAACGACAAGAATTATAAATTTGCAGTATATTGAAATTCACAATTCTCCTTGTCCACATTACAATACAGTTTCTTGTAGAGGATTTGTAATTATAAATCCTTTACAAAAAACTACATATAAAGAACAAAAACTAAATAAGAAAGAATAAAAGGAAACAGAAAAAATTGTGGTCGGATGTTCAATTCAACAGATTTTCCAAAATTCGTTCCCGTCATTCGCAGCCAGTTGTTGAGCGATTCTGCGAACATCCAACTCTCCATCACACAAGTTAAATTAAATCTTCCACAGTTCCATGAAACCAAAGAACTCCGAGGAAAAAGCTGCGCCGCCCCGGGCGCCTAGAACGATGATGAAAAAGGGGCTCGCCCTACGCCTAACACAATAATAAAAAAAGTGTATGTTAAAAAATGACGCCCTTAGAAGTACCACAATCCAGTACTCCATCATTACACGGCTTGGCAGGGAATTTTTTTTACTTTCTACCTAGAGCCCGGTCGAAGAGAGTGTAGTGGAAGGACGTTTCCTTAATAATCACAGTCATTCGGCATTCGCCCCCTGGTCAGAACATGATCACGCGAAGGAAGAAGGAGATTGCCCGATGGCGCCAGTGGTAAGACATCTCCAGTGGGTTCTGAGGACTATTTTGGATTCAACCACACCGTTAAACCGCCATCCATCTTAGTTCTTTCAGTTTACTTAAGTTTCTCGAAAATCTTATGGGAAGCTTCATTTGTGATTTGGAATGTTTAGAGTTTCTTAAGCAAATATCTGAATAAAGAAATCTTGCAGAAAACTAGTTTTAGAAAATTATCGCAACGATGGTGACAAAAGCAGAACTTATCAATTAAAACTGTAAATAAAAGGTTCCCCCCCCCCAACCACGG